>CM022392.1:487463-528698 GCA_011833715.1 Carcinoscorpius rotundicauda
CAGTAACTGATATAGCTACATTAGTAATGTATGTAAAAGAAGTAACTGACATAGCTACGTTAGTAATGTATATTATACCTGTAAGTGACATAGGTACATTATTAATATAATGTTATACCAGCAACGGACATAGCTACATTAGAAATGTATGTTTTACCAGCAACTGACATAGCTATATTAATAATGTATGTAATGCCAGAAACTGACATAGCGACATTAGAAAAGTATGTTAAATTAGTAACTGACATAGCTATATCAGTAACGAATGTTATAAAAGTAACTGACATAGCTACATTAGTAATGTATTTCATACCAGTAACTAACATAGTTTCATTCGTAATGTATGTTATATCAGAAACTGACATAGCTACCTTAGTAATGTGTGTTATATCAGTAACTGACAAAACGAGTAACTAACATCACTAGATTAGTAGTGTATGTTAAAGAAGTAACTGACATAGCTACATCACTAATGTATATTAAATAAGTAACTGACATAGCTAACTTAGTAATGTATTTTATACCAGTAACTCCTGTAGATATATTAGTAATGTATGTTATTCCAGAAACTGACATACCTGCATTAGTAATGTATGTTAATCCAGTAAGTGACATAGTTACATTAATAATGTATGTTATACCAGTAACTGACATAGCTACATGAATAATGTATGTTATACCAGTAACTGACATAGCTACATTAGTAATGTATCTATACCACTAATTTACATAGCTAAATTAGTAATGTATATTAAACCAGAAACTGACAAAGATACATTAGTAATGTATGTTAAACCAGTAACTGACAGAGATACTTTAGCAAGGTATGTTATATCAGTAACTGACATAGCTACATTAGTAAAGTATGTTATATCAGTAAGTGACCTAGCTACATTAGTAATGTATGGTATACCAGTAACTGACATAGCTACATTAGTAATGTATGTTAAACCAGTAATTTACATAGCTACATTAGTAATGTGTGTTAAACCAGTAATTGACATAGCTACATTAGTAATGTATGTTAAACCAATAACTGACATAGCTACCTTACTAATGTATGTTATACCAGTTTTGACATAGCTACATCAGTTATGT
This sequence comes from Carcinoscorpius rotundicauda, assembly GCA_011833715.1. Taxonomy (NCBI): domain Eukaryota; kingdom Metazoa; phylum Arthropoda; class Merostomata; order Xiphosura; family Limulidae; genus Carcinoscorpius; species Carcinoscorpius rotundicauda. The sequence goes on from CM022392.1 coordinate 488,562, forward strand.
ATGTATACCAGTAATTTACATAGCTAATTTAGTAATGTATGTTGTACAGTTAAATGACATAGCTACATTAGTAACTTATGTTATACCACTCACTAAAATAGCTACTTTAGTAATATATGATATGCCGAAAATTGTAATACCGACATTACTAATGTATGTTGTACCACTAACTGACATAGCCACAATAGTAATGTATAGTAAACCTATATTTTACATTGCTCCATTAGTAATGTATTTTATAACACTAACTGACATAGCTACATTGGTAATGTATAATATACCAGAACTAACATAGCTATATTATTAATGTATGTTATACGAGCAACTGACATAGCTAAATTAGTAATGTATGTTATACCAGAAACTGACCTAGCTCCATTGGTAATGGATGCTAAACATGTAATTTACATAGCTACATTAGTAATATATGTTAAACAAGTAACTGACATAGCTACATTAGTAATGTATGTAATACCAGTAACCTCATACTGCGTTAGTAATTAATATTATACCAGTAACTGACATAACCAGTAACTAACATCGCTACATTAGTAATCTATGTTAAACATGTAACTGACGTAGCTACATAAGTAATGTAAGTTAATCTAGTAACTGACATTGCTACATTAGTAATGTATGATATACCAGTAACTCACATAGTTACATTAGTAATGTATTTTAAACCACAAACTGACATAGCTACATTAGTGATGAACATTATTCCAATAACTGACATAGCTTTATTAGTAATGTATGTTAAACCAGTAATTTGCATAGCTATTTTAGTAATGTATGTTAATCCAGTAACTGACATAGCTGCACTAGTAATGTATGTATACCACTAATTAACATTGCTAAATTAGTAATGTATATTAAACCAGAAACTGACATAGCTACATAAGTAATGTATGTTAAACCAGTAACTGACAAAGCTACATTAGTAATGTATGTTAAACTAGTAATTTACACAGCTATATTAGTAATATATGTTATACCAGTGACTGACTTAGCTACATTAGTAATGTATGTAAAATCAGTAACTAACATAGCTACATTATTAATGTATGTTATACCAGTAAATGACCTAGCTAAATTAGTAATGTATGTCATACCAGTAACTGACATAGCTACATTAGTAATGTATGTTAAACCAGCATCTGACATAGCTACATTAGTAATGTATGTTAAACGTGTAACTGACAGAGCTACCTTAGTAATGTATGTTATACCAGTAACTGACATAGCTACATTAGTAATGTATGTATACCACTAAATTACATAGCTAAATTAGTAATGTACATTAAACTGGAAACTGACATAGCTAAATAAGTAATGTATGTTAAACCAGTAATTGACATAGCTACATTAGTAATGTATGTTATACGAGTAACTGACAAAACAAGTAATTAACATCGTTTGATTCGTAAAGTATGGTAAAGAAGTAACTGAGATAGCTACATAAGTAGTGTATGTTATACCAGTAACTGAGATAGCTACATTAGTAATGTATGTTGTACCAGTAACTGACATAGCTACTTTAGTTAAGTATTTTAAACAAGTAACTGACATTGCTACATTGGTAATGTTTGTATACCAGTAATTTACATAGCTAAATTGGTAATGTATCTAAGCCAGTAACCGTCATAGCTACATAAGTAATGTACGTTTTCCAGTAACTGTCATAGCTACATTAGTAATGTATGTTAAACCAATAACTAACAAAGCTGCCTTAGTAATCTTTGTTATACGAATCACTGACACAGCTACAATAGTAATGTATGTTAAACCAGTAACTGACATAGCTACATTAGTAATGTATGTTATACCAGTAACTGCTGCAGCTATATTAGTAATGTATGTTATTCGAGAAACTGACATACTTGCATTATTTATGTATGTTAATCCAGTAACTGACATAGCTACATTAGTAATGTATGTTGTACCGCTAAGTGACATAGTTACAATAGTAATTTATGTTATACCAGATATTGAGATAGCTACATTAGTAATGTATGATATTCTAGTAAGTAACATAATTACATTAGTAATGTATGTTATACCTGTAACTAACATAGCTATATTAGTAATGTATGTTATACCAGTAACTGAAATAGCTACCTTAGTAATGTATTTTAAACAAGTGACTGACATTCCTACATTGGTAATGTTTTTTATAGCATGAACTAACATAGCTACATTAGTAATGTTTGTACACCAGTAATTTACATTGCTAAATTGGTGATGTATGTTAAACCAGTAACTGACATAGCTACATTAGTAATGTATGTTATACCAGTAACTGACATAGCTACATTAGTAATGTATGTTAAACCAATAATTTACATAGCTACATTAGATATTTGTGTTAAACCAGTAACTGATATAGCTACATTAGTAATGTACGTTTAACCAGTAACTGACATAGCTACATTAGTAATGTACGTTAGACCAGTAACAGACATAGCTACATTAGTAATGTATGTTATACCAGTAACTGACATAGCTACATTAGTAATGTATGTTAAATAAGTAACTGACATAGCTACATTAGTAATGTATGTTATACCAGAAACTGACATACCTACATTAGTAATGTATATTTTTCCACTAACTGACATAGCTACATTAGTAATGTTTGTTATACCGTTATCTTACATTGCTAGATTAGTAATGTATGTTATACCAATAACTGACATAGCTATTTTAGTATATTATTTTAAACCAGTAACTGACATCGCTACATTAGTAATGTATGTTAAATCAATAATTTACATTGCTGCATTAGTAATGTATGTCATACCAGAAACTGACATAGCTACATTAGTAATGTATGTTATACCAGTAACTGACATAGCTAAATTAGTATATTATGTTATACCAGTAACTGACATAGCTACATTTGTAATGTATGTTATACCAGTTACTGATATATCTACATTAGTAATGTATGTTAAACCAGTAACTGACATAGCTACATTAGTAATGTATGTTAAATCAATAATTTACATTGCTGCATTAGTAATGTATGTCATACCAGAAACTGACATAGCTACATTAGTAATGTATGTTATACGAGTATCTGACAAAACAAGTAATTAACATCGTTTGATTAGTAATGTATGGTAAAGAAGTAACTGAGATAGCTACATAAGTAGTGTATCAGTGATGTCGAGAAACCCACTTGTTGAGAACTTTTTTTTTTTTTTCTTCGGTCATCGAAGAAGGTCGAAACGTTGTTCGCTCTTCTATTTGAAGTGTTTTCTGGGCCCAGAAGAGCCGTTTTTGCATATATAAGTAGTGTATGTTATACCAGTAACTGAGATAGCTACATTAGTAATGTATGTTGTACCAGTTACTGATATAGCTACTTTAGTAATATATGTTAAACCAGTAAAAGACATAGCTACCTTAGTAATGTGTGTTATACCAGTAACTGACATAGCAACATTCGTAATGGATGATAAACATGTAATTTACATAGCTATATTACCAATGTCTCTTATACCAGTAACTGACATACAACATTAGTAATGTATGTTATACCAGATTATGACATAGCTACATTACTAATGTATGATATACCAAAAACTCACAATGGTATATTAGTAATGTATGTGATACCAGTAACTAACATAGCTACGTTAGTAATGTATGTTATACCAGTAATTGACATAGCTACATTAGTAATGTATGTTAAACCAGTAACTAACATAGCTACATTAGTAATGTATGTTATACGAGTAACTAACATAGCTACTTTAGTAATGTATGTTATACCAGTAACTGACATTGCTACATTAATAATGTATGTTATTCCAGCATTTGACAGAGCTACAGTAGTAATGTATGTTGTACCAATAACTGACATAGCTACAATACCAATGTCTTTTATACCAGTAACTGACATAGCTACATTAGTAATGTATGTTATACCAGTAAGTGACATAACCAGTTACTAACATCGTTACATTAGTAATGTCTGTTAAACATGTAACTGACGTAGCTGCATTAGTAATGTATGTTAAACCAGTAATTTACATCCCTACATTGGTAATGTATGTTAAACCAGTAACTGACATATCTACATTAGTAATGTATGTTATGCCAGTGACTAACATAGATACATTAGTGATGTATTTTAAACCCGTAAGTGACATAGCTACATTAGTAATATATGTTATACCATCCACTGACATAGTTACATCAGTAATGTACGTTAAACCAGTAACTGTCATAGCTACATTAGTAATGTATGTTATACCAGTAACTGACATAACTAGATTAGTAATGTTTGTTATACCAGTAATTGACATAGCTACATTAGTGATGTATGTCATACCAGTAACTGTATGACATTAGTAATATGACATTCATTTTTCAATAATTCATTCATTTCTTTATTCATTTTACAGTAATTCCTTCATTCATTTTTTATAAAGAATTCATTCATTCATTCAATAGTTCAGTTATCTATTCATTGAATAATTTGTTCATTCATTTTTCAATAACTCATTCATTCAATAATTTATTCATTTAGTCGTTCATTTTTTAACAATTCGTTCATTCATTCATTTTTGAATAATTCATTCATTCCTTTATTTAATAATTTTATTATTCATTTTTTAAAAATTCATTTATTAATTTTTCAATAATTTATTTATTCTCTAATTTTTCAATAATTTATTCATTTATTCAAAAATCATTCATTTATTCAAAGAATTCATTCTCTCACTCATTCTCTCATTTTTTCTTTCAAAAATTCATTCATTTTTCATTTCTCAATAATTCATTCACTCACTCATTCAAAATTCATTCATTCATTTTTCAATAATTTATTTATTCAATAAATCATTCACTCATTCATTCAATAATTAATTAATTCATTTTGTCATGATTTGATTGATTAACTCATTGAATTTTTCATTTTTTTAATAATTCATTTATTCCGTCATTAAAAATTTTATTATTTATTTTTTAAAAATTTATTTTTTGATTTTCAATAATTTATACAATCATTCTTTTTTAAATAATTCATTCATCTATTCATTTTTCAAGAATTCATTAATACATTCATTTTTCAATAATTTATTCATTCATTTTTCAATAATTCATTATTCATTTTTATAATGAATTCATTCATTTATTCATTGAATAATTAGTTTATTCATTCATTTTTAATAACTCATTTATTCCATAATTCATTCATTTAGTGATTCATTTTTCAATAATTTATTCATTCATTTATTCATTTTTCAGTAATTCATTTATTCATTCATTTTTATTAATTAATTTATTTATTCATTTCTTTTTACTATCTAATTAATTAATTCCTTTATTCTTTATTAATTAATTTATTTTTCAAAATTCATTGATTTATTTTTGTGATTTCACTCATTCATTCATTTTTTAATTAAGTATTTTATTCATTCATTCATTTTTTATAAAGAATTCATATAATCATTCAATAATTTATTTATCTAATTATTGAATAATTTGTTCATTAATTTTTTTCAATAACTCATTCATTCAATAATTCATTCATTTAGTCTTTCATTTTTCAATAATTCGTTCATTCATTCATTTTTCAATAATTGATTTATTCAAAAATTCAATAACTCATTTTTCAGTAATTCATTCATTTTTAAAAATTCATTCAACTTTAAATAATTCATTCATTTTTCAAAACTTCATTCATTCATTCATTTTTTAATCATTTATTCATTCATTAATTTTTAATAATTCATTCATTCATTTATTCATTTTATTAATAATTCATTCATTCATTTATTCATTTTTAATAATTCATTCTTTCATTCATCTTACAACAATTCACTCATTTATTCTTTTTTCAAATTTTCATTCATTCATTCATTCATCTTTTAACAATTCATTAATCCATTCATTGATTCATCTTTCAACAATTCATAAATTTATTCACTTTTCAATAATTCATTCATTCATTTATTTTTCAATAATTCGTTCATTCATTTTTCAATAATTTATTATTCATTTTTTATAATGAATTCATTCATTCATTCAATATTTCATTCATTTATTTATTGAATAATTTGTTCATTCATTCATTTTTCAATAACTGTTTCATTCATTTATTGATTCATTTTTCAATAATTCATTCATTCATTCATTTTTCAGTAATTCATTCATCTATTCATTGAATAATTTGTTCATTCATTTTTCAATAACTCATTCATTCAATAATTCATTCATTTAGTCATTCATTTTTCAACAATTCTTTCATTTATTCATTTTTCAATAATCTGTTATTCAATAATTCATTTTTGATTAATTCATTCGTTCCTTTATTTAATAATTTTAACATTCATTTTTTAACAATTCATTTTTCAATAATTTATTTATTCTCTAATTTTTCAATAATTTTTTCATTTATTCAAAAATCATTCATTTATTCAAAAATTCATTTTTTCATTCTGTCACTCATTCTCTTATTTTATCTTTCAAAAATTCATTTATTATTCATTTCTCAATAATTAATTCACTCATTCATTCAAAAATTCATTTAATAGTTCATTCATTCATTTTTCAATAATTGATTTATTCAATAATTAAATCATTCATTTATTCAATGTTATCTTACATTGCTAGATTAGTAATGTATGTTATACCAATAACTGACATAGCTATTTTAGTATATTATTTTAAACCAGTAACTGACATCGCTACATTAGTAATGTATGTTAAATCACAGTAATTTACATTGCTGCATTAGTAATGTATGTCATACCAGAAACTGACATAGCTACATTAGTAATGTATGTTATACCAGTAACTGACATAGCTAAATTAGTATATTATGTTATACCAGTAACTGACATAGCTACATTTGTAATGTATGTTATACCAGTTACTGATAATCTACATTAGTAATGTATGTTAAACCAGTAACTGACATAGATACATTAGTAATGTATGTTAAACAATGATTGACATCGCTACTTTAGTAATGTATGTTATACCAGTAACTGACATAGCTACATTAGTAATGTATGTTATACGAGTATACTGACAAAACAAGTAATTAACATCGTTTGATTAGTAATGTATGGTAAAGAAGTAACTGAGATAGCTACATAAGTAGTGTATCAGTATGTCGAGAACCACTTGTTGAGAACTTTTTTTTTTTTTTTCGCACGAAAAGGTCGAAACGTTGTTCGCTCTTCTATTTGAAGTGTTTTCTGCAAAGCTTTTTGCATATATAAGTAGTGTATGTTATACCAGTAACTGAATATACATTAGTAATTATGTTTACCAGTTTACTGATAGCTACTTTAGTAATATATGTTAAACCAGTAAAAGACATAGCTACATTAGTAATGTGTGTTATACCAGTAACTGACATAGCAACATTCGTAATGGATGATAAACATGTAATTTACATAGCTATATTACCAATGTCTCTTATACCAGTAACTGACATACAACATTAGTAATGTATGTTATACCAGATTATGACATAGCTACATTACTAATGTATGATATACCAAAAACTCACAATGGTATATTAGTAATGTATGTGATACCAGTAACTAACATAGCTACGTTAGTAATGTATGTTATACCAGTAATTGACATAGCTACATTAGTAATGTATGTTAAACCAGTAACTAACATAGCTACATTAGTAATGTATGTTATACGAGTAACTAACATAGCTACTTTAGTAATGTATGTTATACCAGTAACTGACATTGCTACATTAATAATGTTATGTTATATCCAGCTATTTGACAGAGACTACTATGTAGTAATGTATGTTGTACCAATAACTGACATAGTAACTAACACATACACAATGTACTATTTATACCAGTAACTGACATAGCTACATTAGTAATGTATGTTATACCAGTAAGTGACATAACCAGTTACTAACATCGTTACATTAGTAATGTCTGTTAAACATGTAACTGACGTAGCTGCATTAGTAATGTATGTTAAACCAGTAATTTACATACCTACATTGGTAATGTATGTTAAACCAGTAACTGACATATCTACATTAGTAATGTATGTTATGCCAGTGACTAACATAGATACATTAGTGATGTATTTTAAAACTTATGTTATACCACTCACTAAAATAGCTACTTTAGTAATATATGTTATACCGAAAATTGTAATACCGACATTACTAATGTATGTTGTACCAGTAACTGACATAGCCACAACAGTAATGTATAATGAACCTATATTTTACATTACTCCATTAGTAATGTATTTTATAACACTAACTGACATAGCTACATTGGTAATGTATAATATACCAGAACTAACATAGCTACATTATTAATGTATGTTTTACGAGCAACTGACATAGCTAGATTAGTAATGTATGTTATACCAGAAACTGACCTAGCTCCATTGGTAATGGATGCTAAACATGTAATTTACATAGCTACATTAGTAATATATGTTAAACAAGTAACTGACATAGCTACATTAGTAATGTATGTAATACCAGTAACCTCATACTGCGTTAGTAATTAATATTATACCAGTAACTGACATAACCAGTAACTAACATCGCTACATTAGTAATGTATGTTAAACATGTAACTGACGTAGCTACATAAGTAATGTAAGTTAATCTAGTAACTGACATTGCTACATTAGTAATGTATGATATACCAGTAACTCACATAGTTACATTAGTAATGTATTTTAAACCACTATGAGAAATATCTACATTAGTGATGAACATTATTCTAATAACTGACATAGCTTTATTAGTAATGTATGTTAAACCAGTAATTTGCATAGCTATTTTAGTAATGTATGTTAATCCAGTAACTGACATAGCTATCTTAGTAATGTATGTTATACCAGTAACTGACATAGCTACATTAGTAATGTATGTATACCACTAATTAACATTGCTAAATTAGTAATATATATTAAACCAGAAACTGACATAGCTACATAAGTAATGTATGTTAAACCAGTAACTGACAAAGCTACATTAGTAATGTATGTTAAACTAGTAATTTACACAGCTACATTAGTAATATATGTTGTACCAGTGACTGACGTAGCTACATTAGTAATGTATCTTAAACCATTAACTGACAGAGCTACTTGAGCAAGTTATGTTAAATCAGTAACTGACATAGCTACATTACTAATGGATGTTAAACCGGGTAATTTACATAGCTACATTAGTAATGTTTTTTATACCAGTGTCTGATCTTGCTACATTAGTAATGTATGTTATACCGGTAACTGATATAGCTACATTAGTAATGTATGTTAAACTAGTTACTAACATAGCTACATTGGTAATATGGCTTTTAGCTTAACTCACATAGCTACATTAGTAATGTATGTTAAACCAGAAATAGACATAGCTACATTTGTAATGTATGTTATACCAGCAACTGATATAGGTACATTAGTAATGTCTGTTAAACCCGTAACTGACATAGCTACATAGTAATGTATGTTGAACTAGTAACTGAGAAGGCTACATTATTAATGTATGTTATACCAGAAACTGACATAGCTACATTAGTAATGTATGATATACCATAATCTAACTTAGCTACATTAATAATGTATGTGAAACAAGTAACTGACATAGGTGCAAAAGTAATGTATGTTAAATCAGTAACTGACATAGCTACATTAGTAATGTATGTTAAACCAATAACTGACATAGCTACCTTACTAATCTATGTTATACCAGTTTTGACATAGCTACATCAGTTATGTATGTATACCAGTAATTTACATAGCTAATTTAGTAATGTATGTTAAACAAGAAAGTGACACAGCTACATTAGTAATGTATGTTGTACAGTTAAATGACATAGCTACATTAGTAACTTATGTTATACCACTCACTAAAATAGCTACTTTAGTAATATATGTTATACCGAAAATTGTAATACCGACATTACTAATGTATGTTGTACCAGTAACTGACATAGCCACAACAGTAATGTATAATGAACCTATATTTTACATTACTCCATTAGTAATGTATTTTATAACACTAACTGACATAGCTACATTGGTAATGTATAATATACCAGAACTAACATAGCTACATTATTAATGTATGTTATACGAGCAACTGACATAGCTAGATTAGTAATGTATGTTATACCAGAAACTGACCTAGCTCCATTGGTAATGGATGCTAAACATGTAATTTACATAGCTACATTAGTCATATATGTTAAACAAGTAACTGACATAGCTACATTAGTAATGTATGTAATACCAGTAACCTCATACTGCGTTAGTAATTAATATTATACCAGTAACTGACATAACTAGTAACTAACATCGCTACATTAGTAATGTATGTTAAACCAATAACTGACATAGCAACATAAGTAACGTATGTTATACAAGTTACTGACATAACCAGTAACTGACATAGCAACATAAGTAACGTATGTTATACAAGTTACTGACATAACCAGTAACTGACATAGCTACATTAGTAATGTGTGTTATACCAGTAACGGACATAGCAACATTAGTAATGTATGTTATTTCAGCAACTGACATAGCTACATTTGTAATGTTATTTAAACCAGTAACTGACATAGCTACATTTGTAATGTATGTTAAACCAGTAATTTACATAGCTACATTAGTAATGTATATTAAACCAGTAACTGACATAGCTACATTAGTAATAAATGTTAAACCAAAAATTGTCATAGCTACCTTAATAATGTATGTTATAACAGTAACTGACATAGCTACATCAGTTATGTGTGTATAACAGTGATTTACAGAGCTAATTTAGTAATGTATGTTAAACCAGAAACTGACATAGCTACATCAGTAATGGATGTTAAACAAGTAACTCATATAGCTACATTAGCAATGTATGTTATAGCAGCATTTCACATAGCTATTTTAGTAATGTATGTCATCCCAGTAACTGACATAGCTACATTAGTAATGTATGTATACCACTAATTTACATAGTTAAATTAGTAATGTATATTAAACCAGAAACAGACATAGCTACATAAGTAATGTATGTTGAACCAGTAATTTACACAGCTACATTAGTAATATCTGTTAAATCAGTAACTTACATAGCTACGTTAGTAATGTATGTTATACCAGTAACTGTATTAGCTACATTAGTAATGAATGTTATACCAGTTATTGACATAGCTTTATTAGTAATGTATGTTAAACCAGAAACTAACAAGCGACATGAGTAATGTATGTTAAACAAGTAACTCACATAGCTACATTTGTAATGTATCTTATACCAGTAACTGACATAGCTGCATTAGTAATGTATGTTAAAACAGAAACTGACATAGCTTTATTAGTAATGTATGTTATACGAGGAACCTCATTCTACATTAGAAACTGTCATTACCAGTAACTAACATCGCTACCATAGTAATTTGTGTTAAACATGTAACTGACGTACCTACATAAGTAATATAAGTTAAACTACTAGCAGACATAGCTACATTAGTAATATACGTTATACCACTCACTGACAAAGCTACATTAGTAATGTATGTTGTACCAATAACTGACATAGGTACATTAGGAACGTATGTTATACCAGTAACTGACCTAGCTACATTAGTAATATATTTTATACCACTAACTGATATAGCTAGTTTAGTAATGTATGTTATACCGGAAACTGTAATACCGACATTAATAATGTATGTTGTACCAGTAACTGACATAGCTACATTAGTAATGTTTGATAAACGAGTATTTTACATTGCTCCATTAGTAATGTATGTTAAAACACTAACTAACGTAGCTATATTGGAACTGTATAATATACAAGACCTAATATAGCTACATTATTAATGTATGTTATACCAGCAATTTACATTGCTAGATTAGTAATGATCTAGCTCCATTCGTAATAAATGTTAAACATGTAATTAACATGACAAACATGCTTCAACTGACAAAACCGGTAACTTACATCGCTAGATTATAATAGATGTTAAACAAATAACTAACATAGCTACCTTAGTAATGTATGTTATACCAGTAACTGACATAGCTACATTAGTAATGTATGTTAAACCAGTAACTGACATAACTATTTTAGTAATGTATGTTAAAAAATAACTGACATACCTATGTTAGTAATGTATGCTATACCAGTAACTGACATAGCTACATTATTAATGTAATGTTATACCAGCAACTGACATAGCTGCATTAGTAAAATATGTTAAACCAGTAATTGACAAAGCTACGTTTGAAATGTATGTTAAATTAGTAACTGACAGAGCTACATTTGTATTGTATGTTATAGCAGCATTTGACATACTTGCATTAGTATGTATGTTATACCAGTAACTAACATACCTACATTAGTTATGTACGTTATACCAGTAACTGACATAGCTACATTAGTAATGTATGTTTTATCAGTAATTTACATAGCTACATTAGTAATGTATGTTAAACCAGTAATAGACATAGCTACATTAGTAATCGATGTTATACGAATAACTGACACAGCTACATTAGTAATGTATGTTAAACCATTAAGTGACATAGCTACATTAGTAACGTATGTTATACCAGCAACTGACGTAGCTATATTAATAATGTATGTTAAACCAGTAACTGACATAGCTACTTTAGTAATGTATGTTATAACAGTAACTGACATAGCTACTTCACTAATGTATTTTAAACCAGTAACTGACATAGCTACTTTCGTAATGTATGTTATACCAGTAACCTACATAGCTAACTTAGTGATGTATGTTAAACCAGCAACTGACATAGCTACATTAGTAATGTATGTTAAACCTGTAACTGATATAGCTAAACTAGCAAGGTATGTTAAAATAGTAACTGACATAGCTACATTACTAATGTATGTTAAACCAGTAATTTACATAGCTACATTAGTAATGTATTTTTTACCAGTAATTGACATAGCTACATTAGTAATGTACGTGTAACCAGTAACTGATATAGCAACATTAGTAATGTATGTTAAACGATTAATTTACACATTTACATTAGTAACATATGTTATACCAGTAACTGACATAGATACCTTAGTAATGTATGTTAAAAGAGTAACTGAGATAACCAGTAACAGACATAGTTTTATTAGTAAGGTATGTTATACCAGTAACTGACATAGCTACATTAGGTAACGGATGTTATACCAGCAACTCACATAGCTACATTAGTAATGTATTTTATACAAGCATCTGACATAGCTACATTAGTAATGTATGTTAAACCAGTAACTGACATTGCTACCTTAGTAATATATGTTATACCAGTAACTGACATAGCTACATTAGTAATGTATGTATACCACTAATAAACATAGCTAAATTAGTAATGTATATTAAACCAGAAACTGACCTTACTACATAAGTAATGTATGTTAGACCAGTAATTGACAAAGCTACATTAGTAATGTATGTTAAACCAGTAATTTCCAGAGTTACATTAGTAATATATGTTATACCAGTGACTGACACAGATACATTCGTGATGTATGTTAAACCACTACCTGACATAGCTACAAAAGTAGCGTATGTTATACAAGTAATTGACATAACCAGTAACTGACATAGCTACATTAGTAATGTATGTTAAACCAGTAACTGACATAGGTACATAAATAATGTATGTTATACATGTAACAGAGATAACCAGTAACAAACATTGCTACATTGGAAATGTATGTTATACCAGTAACTGACATAGTTACATTAGGTAATGTATGTTATACTAGCAACTGATATAGCTACATTAGTAATGCATGTTAAACCAGTAACTGACATAGCTACATTAGTAATGATTGTTAAACCAGTAACTGACATAGCTACATTAGTAATGTGTCTTATACCAGTAACTGACATAGGTACATTAAAAATGTATGTTACACCAGTACTTAACAAAGCTACTTTAGTAAACTTTGTTATACGAATCACTGACACAGCTACATGAGTAATGTATGTTAAACCAGTAACTGACATAGCTACATTAGTAATGTATGTTAAAGCAGTAACTCACATAGCTACATAAGTAATGTATGTTAAATTAGTAACTGACATACCTACATTAGTAATGTATGTTATACCAGTAACTAACATAGCTATATTAGTGATGTATGTTATTCCAAATGCTGACATAACTAGATTAGTAATGTATGTTATACCAGTAACTGACATAGCTACACTAGTAATGTATGTTAAACCAGTAACTGACATAGCTACCTTAGTTATGTATTTTAAACAAGTAACTGACATTCCTACATTGGTAATGTATGTTACACCATGAACTAACATAGCTATATTACTAATGTACGTTTAACCAGTAACTGATATAGCTACATTAGTAATGTAAATTATACCAGTAACTGACATAGATACATTAGTAATGCATGTTATACCAGTAACTTACATAGCTATATTAGTAATATATGTTATACCGCTAAGTGACATAGCTACATTAATAATGTATGATATTCCAGTAACTTACATAGCGACATTAGTAATGTATGTTATACCAGTAACTAACATAGCTATTTTAGTGATGTATGTTATTCCAAATACTGACATAGCTACATTAGTAATGTATGTTATACCATCAACTGACATAGCTACATTAGTAATTTATGTTAAAGCAGTAACTGACATAGCTACATAAGTAATGTATGTTAAATTAGTAACTGACATACCTACATTAGTAATGTATGTTATACCAGTAACTAACATAGCTATATCAGTGATGTATGTTATTTCAAATACTGACATAGCTAGAATAGTAATGTATGTTATACCAGTAACTGACATAGCTACACTAGTAATGTATGTTAAACCAGTAACTGTCATAGCTACCCTAGTAATGTATTTTAAACAAGTAACTGACATAGCTACATCAGTAATGTATGTTATACCAGTAACTGACATTGCTACATTGGTAATGTATGTTATACCATGAACTAACTTAGTTATATTACTAATGTACGTTTAATTAGTAACTGATATAGCTACAATAGAAATGCATGTTAAACTAGTAATTTACATAGCTACATTAGTAATGTATGTTAAACCACTAATAGAAATAGCTACATTTGTAATGTATGTTTTACCAGCAACTGCCATACCAGCATTAGTAATGTATGTTATACCAGTAACTGACATACCTATTATAGTAATGTATGTTTTTCCAGAAACTGACATAGCTGCATTAGTAATGTATGTTAATCCAGTAACTGACATAGCTACATTTATAATGTATGTTATACCAGTAACTGACATAGCCACTTTAGTTAAGTATTTTAAACAAGAAACTGACATTGCTACATTGGTAATGTGTAATATACCATGAACTGACATAGCTACATTAGTAATGTTTGTATACCAGTAATTTACATAGCTAAATTGGTAATGTATCTAAGCCATTTCCGTCATAGCTACAATAGTAATGTATGTTAAACTGGTAACTAATATAGCCAAATAAGTAATGTACGTTTTCCAGTATCTGTCATAGCTACATTAGTAATATATGTTAAACCACTAATAGACATAGCTACATTTGTAATGTATAATATACCAGCAACTGATATAGCTACATTAGTAATGTATGTTAAACCAATAACTAACAAAACTGCCTTAATAATCTTTGTTATACGAATCACTGACACAGCTACAATAGTAATGTATGTTAAACCAGTAACTGACATAGCTACATTAGTAATGTATGTGAAAGCAGTAACTGACATACCTACATAAGTAATGTATGTTAAATTAGTAACTGACATACTACATTAGTAATGTATGTTATACCAGTAACTGCTGTAGCTATATTAGTAATGTATGTTATTCGAGAAACTGACATACCTGCATTATTTATGTATGCTAATCCAGTAACTGACATAGCTACATTAATAATGTATGTTATACCAGTAACTGACATAGCTACATGAATAATGTATGTTATACCAGTAACTGACATAGCTACATTAGTAATGTATGTTGTACCGCTAAGTGACATAGTTACAATAGTAATTTATGTTATACCAGATATTGAGATAGCTACATTAGTAATGTATGATATTCTAGTAAGTAACATAGCTACATTAGTAATGTATGTTATACCTGTAACTAACATAGCTGTATTACTGATGTATGTTATTCCAAAACTTGAAATAGCTACATTAGAAATGTATGTTATACCAGTAACTGAAATAGCTACCTTAGTAATGTATTTTAAACAAGTAACTGACATTCCTACATTGGTAATGTTTGTTATAGCATGAACTAACATAGCTACATTAGTAATGTTTGTATACCAGTAATTTACATAGCTAAATTGGTGATGTATGTTAAACCAGTAAATGACATAGCTACATAAGTAATGTATGTTATACCAGTAACTGACATAACTACATTAGTAATGTATGTTAAACAAATAATTTACATAGCTATATTAGATATTTGTGTTAAACCAGTAACTGATATAGCTATATTACTAATGTACGTTTAACCAGTAACTGATATAGCTACATTAGTAATGTACGTTAGACCAGTAAGTGACATAGCTACATTAGTAATGTATGTTATACAAGTAACTGACACAGCTATAATAGTAGTGTATGCTGTACCAGTAACTGACATAGCTATATTAGTAATTTATCTGATACCAGTAACTGACATAACCACATTAGTAATGTATGTATCACCAGTAAGTGACATAGCTACATTAGTAATGTATGTTATACCAGTGACTGACATAGTTACATTAGTAATGTATGTTAAACAAGTTACTGACATAGCTACATTTGTAATGCATGTTATACCAGAAACTGACATACCTACATTAGTAATGTATATTTTTCCACTAACTGACATAGCTACATTAGTAATGTTTGTTATAGCGTTATCTTACATTGCTAGATTAGTAATGTATGTTATACCAATAACTGACATAGCTATTTTAGTATATTATTTTAAACCACTAATTGACATCACTACATTAGTAATGTATGTTATACCAGTTAATGATATATCTACATTAGTAATGTATGTTAAACCAGTAACTGACATAGTTACATTAGTAATGTATGTTATACCAATAACTGACATAGCTACATTAGTAATGTATGTTAAATCAATAATTTACATAGCTGCATTAGTAATGTATGTCATACCAGAAACTGACATAGCTACATTAGTAATGTATGTTATACCAGTAACTGACATAACTACATTAATAATGTATTTTTTAAAAAATAACTAACATAGCTACATTAGTAATGTATGTTATACGAGTAACTGACAAAACAAGTAATTAACATCGCTCGATTAGTAATGTATGGTAGAGAAGTAACTGAGATAGCTACATAAGTAGTGTATGTTATACCAGTAACTGAGATAGCTACATTAGTAATGTATGTTGTACCAGTTACTGATATAGCTACTTTAGTAATGTATGTTAAACCAGTAAAAGTCATAGCTACCTTAGTAATGTATGTTATACCAGTAACTGACATAGGTACATTAGTAATGTATGTTAAAACATTTACTGACAAAGCTATATAAGTAATGTATGTTCAACTAGGAATTGACAAAGCTGCCAGAGTAGTGTATGTTAAACAAGTAACTGACATACCTACATTAGTAATATATGTTATACCAGAAATTTACATAGCTACATTAGTAATGTTGGTCATACCATTATCTAACATTGCTAGATTAGTAATGTATGTTATACCAATAACTGACTTAGCTAAATTAGTATATTATGTTATACCAGTAACTGACATAGCTACATTTGTAATGTATGTTATACCAGTTACTGATATAGCTACATTAGTAATGTATGTTATACCAGTAACTGACATAGCTTCATTAGTAATGTGTGTTATACCAGTAACTGACATAGCAACATTCGTAATGGATGATAAACATGTAATTTACATAGCTATATTACCAATGTCTCTTATACCAGTAACTGACATACAACATTAGTAATGTATGTTATACCAGATTATGACATAGCTACATTACTAATGTATGTTATACCAGTAACTGACATAGCTACATTAGTAATGTATGTTAAACCAGTAACTAACATAGCTACTTTAGTAATGTATGTTATACCAGTAACTGACATTGCTACATTAATAATGTATGTTATTCCAGCATTTGACATAGCTGCATTAGTAATGTATGTTAAACCAGTAACTGACATAGCTACACTAGTATTGTATGTTATACCAGTAACTGACATAGCTTCATTAGTAATGTATGTTATACCAATATCTGACATAACCAGTAACTAACATCTTTACATTAGTAATGTATGTTAAACATGCAACTGACGTAACTACATAAGTAATGTATGTTAAACTAGTAACTGAAATATCTACTTTAGTAAGGTATGTTATACCACTAACTGACAGAGCTACAGTAGTAATGTATGTTGTACCAATAACTGACATAGCTACAATAGCAATGTCTTTTATACCAGTAACTGACATAGCTACATTAGTAATGTATGTTATACCAGTAAGTGACATAACCAGTAACTAACATCGTTACATTAGTAATGTCTGTTAAACATGTAACTGACGTAGCTGCATTAGTAATGTATGTTAAACCAGTAATTTACATACCTACATTGGTAATGTATGTGAAACCAGTAACTGACATATCTACATTAGTAATGTATGTTATGCCAGTGACTAACATAGATACATTAGTGATGTATTTTAAACCCGTAAGTGACATAGCTACGTTAGTAATATATGTTATACCATCAACTGACATAGTTACATCAGTAATGTACGTTAAACTAGTAACTGTCATAGCTACATTAGTAATGTATGTTATACCAGTAACTGACATAACTAGATTAATAATGTTTGTTATACCTGTAATTGACATAGCTACATTAGTGATGTATGTCATACCAGTAACGGTATGACATTAGTAATATGACATTCATTTTTCAATAATTCATTCATTTCTTTATTCATTTTTCAGTAATTCCTTCATTCATTTTTTATAAAGAATTCATTCATTCATTCAATAGTTCAGTTATCTATTCATTGAATAATTTGTTCATTCATTTTTCAATAACTCATTCATTCAATAATTTATTCATTTAGTCGTTCATTTTTTAACAATTCGTTCATTCATTCATTCCTTTATTTAATAATTTTATTATTCATTTTTTAAAAATTCATTTATTAATTTTTCAATAATTTTTTTATTCTCTAATTTTTCAATAATTTATTCATTTATTCAAAAATCATTCATTTATTCAAAGAATTCATTCTCTCACTCATTCTCTCATTTTATCTTTCAAAAATTCATTCATTTTTCATTTCTCAATAATTCATTCACTCACTCATTCAAAATTCATTCATTCATTTTTCAATAATTTATTTATTCAATAAATCATTCACTCATTCATTCAATAATTAATTAATTCATTTTGTCATGATTTGATTGATTAACTCATTGAATTTTTCATTTTTTTAATAATTCATTTATTCCGACATTAAAAATTTTATTATTTATTTTTTAAAAATTTATTTTTTGATTTTCAATAATTTATACAATCATTCTTTTGATATTGAGATAGCTACATTAGTAATCTATGATATTCTAGTAAGTAACATAGCTACATTAGTAATGTATGTTATACCTGTAACTAACATAGCTATATTAGTAATCTATGATATTCTAGTAAGTAACATAGCTACATTAGTAATGTATGTTATACCTGTAACTAACATAGCTATATTAGTGATGTATGTTATTCCAAAACTTGAAATAGCTACATTAGTAATGTATGTTATACCAGTAACTGAAATAGCTACCTTAGTAATGTATTTTAAACAAGTAACTTGCATTCCTACATTGGTAATGTTTGTTATAGCATGAACTAACATAGCTACATTAGTAATGTTTGTATACCAGTAATTTACATAGCTAAATTGGTGATGTATGTTAAACCAATAAATGACATAGCTACATAAGTAATGTATGTTATACCAGTAACTGACATAACTACATTAGTAATGTATGTTAAACCAATAATTTACATAGGTGTATTAGATATTTGTGTTAAACCAGTAACTGATATAGCTAAATTACTAATGTACGTTTAACCAGTAACTGATATAGCTACATTAGTAATGTATGTTATACAAGTAACTGACATAGCTATAATAGTAGTGTATGCTGTACCAGTAACTAACATAGCTATATTAGTAATGTATCTGATACCAGTAACTGACATAACCACATTAGTAATGTATGTATCACCAGTAAGTGACATAGCTACATTAGTAATGTATGTTATACCAGTGACTGACATAGCTACATTTGTAATGCATGTTATACCAGAAACTGACATACCTACATTAGTAATGTATATTTTTCCACTAACTGACATAGCTACATAAGTAATGTATGTTATACCAGTAACTTACATAGCTACATTAGTAATGTATGTTATACCAACAACTGACATAGCTACATTAGAAATGTATGTTAAACCAGTAACTGACATAGCTACATTAGTAATGTATATTAAACCAATAATTTATATAGCTACATTAGTAATGTATGTTATACCAGTAACTGACATAGCTGCATTAGTAATGTATGTTAAACCAGAAACTGACATAGCTTTATTAGTAATGTATGTTATACCAGGAACCTCATTCTACATTAGAAACTGTCATAACCAGTCACTAACATCGCTACATTAGTAATGTGTGTTAAACATGTAACTGACGTACCTACATAAGTAATAAAAGTTTAACTACTAGCAGACATAGCTACATTAGTAATATACGTTATACCACTCACTGACAAAGCTACATTAGTAATAAATGTTGTACCAATAACTGACATAGGTAAATTAGGAACGTATATTATACCAGTAACTGACCTAGCTACATTAGTAATATATATTATACCACTAACTGATATAGCTAGTTTAGTAATGTATGTTATACCAGAAATTGTAATACCGACATTAATAATGTATGTTGTACCATTAACTCACATAGCTACATTAGTAATGTATGTTTTATCACTAACTGACATAGCTACATTACTAATGTATGTTAAACCAGCAACTGACATAGCTACATTAGTGATGTATGTTAAACCAGCAACTGACATAGCTACATTAGTAATGTATGTTAAACCAGTAACTGATATAGCTACACTAGCAAGGTATGTTAAAATAGTAACTGACATAGCTACATTACTAATGTATGTTAAACCAGTAATTTACATAGCTACATTAGTAATGTATTTTTTACCAGTAATTCACATAGCTACATTAGTAATGTACGTTTAACCAGTAACTGATATAGCAACATTAGTAATGTACGTTAAACGATTAATTTACACAGCTACATTAGTAACATATGTTATACCAGTAACTGACATAGATACATTAGTAATGTATGTTATACAAGTAACTGAGATAACCAGTAACTAACATAGTTTTATTAGTAAGGTATGTTATACCAGTAACTGACATAGCTACATTAGGTAACGGATGTTATACCAGCAACTCACATAGCTACATTAGTAATGTATGTTATACCAGCATCTGACATAGCTACATTAGCAATGTATGTTAAACCAGTAACTGACATTGCTACCTTAGTAATATATGTTATACCATCAACTGACATAGCTACATTAGTAATGTATGTATACCACTAATAAACATAGCTAAATTAGTAATGTATATTAAACCAGAAACTTACCTTACTACATAAGTAATGTATGTTATACCAGTAACTGACATAGCTACACTAGTAATGTATGTTAAACCAGTAACTGTCATAGCTACATTAGTAATGAATGTTAAACAAGAAACTAACATAGCTAAGTTAGTAATGTATGTTATACCAGTAACTGACATAGGTACATTTTTAATGTAATGTTTTACCAGCAACTGACATAGCTAAATTAGTTATATATGTTATACCAGCAAGTGACATATCGACTTTAGAAATGTATGTTAAATTAGTAACTCACATAGCTATATCAGTAACGTATGCTATACAAATAACTATCAGAGTTACAATAGTAATGTATGTTATACCGGTAACTGACATAGCTACAATAGTAATGTATGTTAAACTAGTAATTAACATAGCTACATAAGTAATGTACGTTTTCGAGTAACTGACATAGCTACATTAGTAATATATGTTAAACCAGTAATTTACATAGCTAATTAGTAATGTATGTTAAACCACTAATAGAAATAGCTACATTTGTAATGTATGTTTTACCAGCAACTGCCATACCTATTATAGTAATGTATGTTATACCAGCAACTGATATAGCTACATTAATAATGTATATTAATCCAGTAACTGACATACCTGCATTAGTAATGTATGTTATAGGAGTAACTGCCATAGCTATATTAGTAATGTATGTTTTTCCAGAAACTGACATAGCTGCATTAGTAATGTATGTTAATCCAGTAACTGACATAGCTACCTTAGTTAAGTATTTTAAACAAGTAACTGACATTGCTACATTGGTAATGTATGTTATACCATGAACTGAGATAGCTACATTAGTAATGTTTGTATACAAGTAATTTACATAGCTAAATTGGTAATGTATCTAAGCCAGTAACCATCATAGCTACAATAGTAATGTATGTTAAACCGGTAACTAACAAAGCTGCCTTAGTAATCTTTGTTATACGAATCACTGACACAGCTACAATAGTAATGTATGTTAAACCAGTAACTGACATAGCTACATTAGTAATGTATGTGAAAGCAGTAACTGACATACCTATATAAGTAATGTATGTTAAACCAGTAACTGACATACCTACATTAGTAATGTATGTTATACCAGTAACTGCTGTAGCTATATTAGTAATGTATGTTATTCGAGAAAGTGACATACCTGCATTATTTATGTATGTTAATCCAGTAACTGACATAGCTACATGAATAATGTATGTTATACCAGTAACTGACATAGCTACATTAGTAATGTATGTTGTACCGCTAAGTGACATAGTTACAATAGTAATTTATGTTATACCAGATATTGAGATAGCTACATTAGTAATCTATGATATTCTAGTAAGTAACATAGCTACATTAGTAATGTATGTTATACCTGTAACTAACATAGCTATATTAGTAATCTATGATATTCTAGTAAGTAACATAGCTACATTAGTAATGTATGTTATACCTGTAACTAACATAGCTATATTAGTGATGTATGTTATTCCAAAACTTGAAATAGCTACATTAGTAATGTATGTTATACCAGTAACTGAAATAGCTACCTTAGTAATGTATTTTAAACAAGTAACTTGCATTCCTACATTGGTAATGTTTGTTATAGCATGAACTAACATAGCTACATTAGTAATGTTTGTATACCAGTAATTTACATAGCTAAATTGGTGATGTATGTTAAACCAGTAAATGACATAGCTACATAAGTAATGTATGTTATACCAGTAACTGACATAACTACATTAGTAATGTATGTTAAACCAATAATTTACATAGGTGTATTAGATATTTGTGTTAAACCAGTAACTGATATAGCTAAATTACTAATGTACGTTTAACCAGTAACTGATATAGCTACATTAGTAATGTATGTTATACAAGTAACTGACATAGCTATAATAGTAGTGTATGCTGTACCAGTAACTAACATAGCTATATTAGTAATGTATCTGATACCAGTAACTGACATAACCACATTAGTAATGTATGTATCACCAGTAAGTGACATAGCTACATTAGTAATGTATGTTATACCAGTGACTGACATAGCTACATTTGTAATGCATGTTATACCAGAAACTGACATACCTACATTAGTAATGTATATTTTTCCACTAACTGACATAGCTACATTAGTAATGTTTGTTATACCGTTATCTTACATTGCTAGATTAGTAATGTATGTTATACCAATAACTGATATATCTACATTAGTAATGTATGTTAAACCAGTAACTGACATAACTACATTAGTAATGTATGTTATACCAATAACTGACATAGCTACATTAGTAATGTATTTTAAATCAATAATTTACATAGCTGCATTAGTAATGTATGTCATACCAGAAACTGACATAGCTACATTAGTAATGTATGTTATACCAGTAACTGACATAACTACATTAATAATGTATTTTTAAAAAAATTAATAACATAGCTACATTAGTAATGTATGTTATACGAGTAACTGACAAAACAAGTAATTAACATCGCTCGATTAGTAATGTATGGTAAAGAAGTAACTGAGATAGCTACATAAGTAGTGTATGTTATACCAGTAACTTAGATAGCTACATTAGTAATGTATGTTGTACCAGTTACTGATATAGCTGCTTTAGTAATGTATGTTAACCAGTAAAAGACATAGCTACCTTAGTAATGTATGTTATACCAGTAACTGACATAGGTACATTAGTAATGTATGTTAAAGCATTTACTGACATAGCTATATAAGTAATGTATGTTCAACCAGGAACTGACAAAGCTGCCAGAGTAGTGTATGTTAAACAAGTAACTGACATACCTACATTAGCAATATATGTTATACCAGAAATTTACATAGCTACATTAGTAATGTTGGTCATACCATTATCTAACATTGCTAGATTAGTAATGTATGTTATACCAATAACTGACATAGCTAAATTAGTATATTATGTTATACCAGTAACTGACATAGATACATTTCTAATGTATGTTATACCAGTTACTGATATAGCTACATTAGTAATGTATGTTATACCAGTAACTGACATAGCTACATTAGTAATGTGTGTTATACCAGTAACTGACATAGCAACATTCGTAATGGATGATAAACATGTAATTTACATAGCTATATTACCAATGTCTCTTATACCAGTAACTGACATACAACATTAGTAATGTATGTTATACCAGATTATGACATAGCTACATTACTAATGTATGATATACCAAAATCTCACATAGGTATATTAGTAATGTATGTTATACCAGTAACTAACATAGCTACGTTAGTAATGTATGTTATACCAGTAACTGACATAGCTACATTAGTAATGTATGTTAAACCAGTAACTAACATAGCTACATTAGTAATGTATGTTATACGAGTAACTAACATAGCTACTTTAGTAATGTATGTTATACCAGTAACTGACATTGCTACATTAATATTGTATGTTATTCCAGCATTTGACATAGCTGCATTAGTAATGTATGTTAAACCAGTAACTGACATAGCTACATTAGTAATGTATGTTATACCAATATCTGACATAACCAGTAACTAACATCTTTACATTAGTAATATATGTTAAACATGTAACTGACGTAACTACATAAGTAATGTATGTTAAACTAGTAACTGAAATATTTACTTTAGTAAGGTATGTTATACCACTAACAAAGCTACAGTAGTAATGTATGTTGTACCAATAACTGACATAGCTACAATACCAATGTCTTTTATACCAGTAACTGACATAGCTACATTAGTAATGTATGTTATACCAGTAAGTGACATAACCAGTAACTAATATCGTTACATTAGTAATGTATGTTAAACATGTAACTGACGTAGCTGCATTAGTAATGTATGGTCAACCAGTAATTTACATACCTACATTGGTAATGTATGTTAAACCAGTAACTGACATATCTACATTAGTAATGTATGTTATGCCAGTGACTAACATAGATACATTAGTGATGTATTTTAAACCCGTAACTGACATAGCTACATTAGTAATGTATGTTATACCAGGAAGTGACATAACCAGTAACTAACATCGTTACATCAGTAATGTACGTTAAACCAATAACTGTCATAGCTGCATTAGTAATGTATGTTATACCAGTAACTGACATAACTAGATTAGTAATGTTTGTTATACCAGTAATTGACATAGCTACATTAGTGATGTATGTCACACCAGTAACGGTATGACATTAGTAATATGACATTCATTTTTCAATAATTCATTCATTTCTTTATTAATTTTTCAGTAATTCCTTCATTCATTTTTTATAAAGAATTCATTCATTCATTCAATAGTTCAGATATCTATTCATTGAATAATTTGTTCATTCATTTTTCAATAACTCATTCATTCAATAATTTATTCATTTAGTCGTTCATTTTTTAACAATTCGTTCATTTATTCATTTTTCAATAATTCATTCATTCCTTTATTTTATAATTTTATTATTCATTTTTTAAAAATTCATTTATTAATTTTTCAATAATTTATTTATTCTCTAATTTTTCAATAATTTATTCATTTATTCAAAAATCATTCATTTATTCAAAGAATTTTTTCTCTTACTCATTTTCTCATTTTTTCTTTCAAAAATTCATTCATTTTTCATTTCTCAATAATTCATTCACTCACTCATTCAAAATTCATTAATTCAATAATTCATTTATTCATTTTTCAATAATTTATTTATTCAATAAATCATTCACTCATTCATTCAATAATTAATTAATTCATTTTGTCATGATTTGATTGATTAACTCATTGAATTTTTCATTTTTTTAATAATTCATTTATTCTGTCATTAAAAATTTTATTATTTATTTTTTAAAAATTTATTTTTTGATTTTCAATAATTTATACAATCATTCTTTTTTAAATAATTCATTCATCTATTCATTTTTCAAGAATTCATTAATACATTCATTTTTCAATATTTTATTCATTTATTTTTCAATAATTCATTATTCATTTTTATAATGAATTCATTCATTTATTCATTGAATAATTAGTTTCTTCATTCAATTTAATAACTCATTTATTCCATAATTCATTCATTCATTTATTCATTTTTCAGTAATTCATTTATTCATTCATTTTTATTAATTAATTTATTTATTCATTTCTTTTTACTATCTAATTAATTAATTCCTTTATTCTTTATTAATTATTTTTTTCTTTCAAAATTCATTGATTTATTTTTGTGATTTCACTCATTCATTCATTTTTTAATTAAGTATTTTATTCATTCATTCATTTTTTATAAAGAATTCATATAATCATTCAATAATTTATTCATCTAATTATTGAATAATTTGTTCATTAATTTTTTTAATAACTCATTCATTCAATAATTCATTCATTTAGTCTTTCATTTTTCAATAATTCGTTCATTCATTCATTTTTCAATAATTGATTTATTCAAAAATTCATTCAATCATTCATTCAATAATTCATTTTTCAATAATTTATTCCTTCATTCATTCAATAATTCATTTTTCAGTAATTCATTCATTTTTAAAAATTCATTCATTCATCTTTAAATAATTCATTCATTTTTCAAAACTTCATTCATTCATTCATTTTTAATCATTTATTCATTCATTAATTTTTAATAATTCATTCATTCATTTATTCATTTTATTAATAATTCATTCATTCATTTATTCATTTTTAATAATTCATTCTTTCATTCATCTTACAACAATTCACTCATTTATTCTTTTTTCAAATTTTCATTCATTCATTCATTCATCTTTTAACAATTCATTAATCCATGCATTGATTCATCTTTCAACAATTCATAAATTTATTCACTTTTCAATAATTCATTCATTCATTCATTTTTCAATAATTTATTATTTATTTTTTATAATGAATTCATTCATTCATTCAATATTTCATTCATTTATTTATTGAATAATTTGTTCATTCATTCATTTTTCAATAACTGTTTCATTCATTTATTGATTCATTTTTCAATAACTGATTCATTCATTTATTGATTCATTTTTCAATAATTCATTCATTCATTCATTTTTCAGTAATTCATTCATCTATTCATTGAATAATTTGTTCATTCATTTTTCAATAACTTATTCATTCAATAATTCATTCATTTAGTCATTCATTTTTCAACAATTCTTTCATTTATTCATTTTTCAATAATTTGTTATTCAATAATTCATTTTTGATTAATTCATTCGTTCCTTTATTTAATAATTTTAACATTCATTTTTTAACAATTCATTTTTCAATAATTCATTTATTCTCTAATTTTTCAATAATTTTTTCATTTATTCAAAAATTCATTTTTTCATTCTGTCACTCATTCTCTTATTTTATCTTTCAAAAATTCATTCATTATTCATTTCTCAATAATTAATTCCCTCATTCATTCAAAAATTCATTCAATAGTTCATTCATTCATTTTTCTATAATTGATTTATTCAATAATTAGCCCCCCAGTGGCTAAGCGGTATGTCTTCGGACTTTCACGCTAAAATTCGGGTTTCGATACCCGTGGTGGGCAGAGCACAGATAGCCCATTGTGTAGCTTTGTGCTTAATTCAAAACAACAACAACAACAACTTCAATAATTAAATCATTCATTTATTCAATAATTAATTAATTCATTCATTCATTCAATATTTGATTGATTAATTCATTCAATATTTCATTTTTCAATAGTTCATTTATTCCTTCATTCAATAATTTTATTATTCATCTTATAAAAATTCATTCTTTCATTTTCAAAAATTCATCAATACATTCATTTTTCAATAATTCATTCATTTTTTAATAATTTATTCATTCATTCATTTTTAATAACTCATTTATTCATTTTATTAATAATTCATTCATTCATTTATTCATTTTTCAATAATTAATTCATTCATTTACTCACTATTTACTAAATAATTAGTACATTCATTTTTATTAAATCATTTATTTTTCAATATATTATTCATTTATTCATTGTTATGTGAATATCGTGTAAATGTTTTGTAAACGACAACACGTCGTGTTGTGTTTAAATTTTCATTTCTATTATTTATATTTCCATATTTATATTATTGTTTCAAAATTTAAACACTAAAATACGTTGTTATTCATTTAAAATAACATTTAGAATTTTCTAGAATTAGGTACACCAATCATATGTATTTAAATGAAATGCTGGCGGCCTAGTGTCTAGACGAGAAGTCTCATGGAAGAGCGGACATGCGCGGATTTTTCTGGAATGTTGGGGAGTTACGCGATGGTTCGAGAAAAAAGGCCTACAAATATATAAACAGACGAAGATGCGAGAAAGAAGAGTCAGACATTAGTTTTATTCAAAAGAAGAGAGTCAGTTATTCGTTTGAGAAAGTTTAAGTGTTTGCTGTGATTTGTTACTGAAGTTAGATCTACAAAAGCTGTGATTTTATTTCGTCAATCTCTACGATTCATTCGAATTACTGGTTGTGCTGAGAGTCGACACGTTCAGGACTAGCCAGGGGAGATCGGAAAAATTGAAGGCGACAAGTTTGTGACGTTTAGTAATTTTTGTTATACGAATCACTGACATAGCTACATTAGTAATATATGTTATACCAACAACTAACATAGCTACTCTAGTAATGTATGTTAAACCAGTAACTGACATAGCTACCTTAGTTATGTATTTTAAACAAGTAACTGACATTGCTACATTGGTAATGTATGTTACACCATGAACTAACATAGCTATATTACCAATGTACGTTTAACCAGTAACTGATATAGCTACATTAGTAATGTATGTTATACCAGTAGCTGACATAGGTACATTAGTAATGTATGTTAATCCAGTAACTGACATAGCTACATTTCTAATGTATATTATACCAGTAACTGACATAGATACATTAGTAATGCATGTTATACCAGTAACTGACATAGCTATATTAGTAATGT
Organism: Carcinoscorpius rotundicauda; assembly: GCA_011833715.1. Classification (NCBI taxonomy): domain Eukaryota; kingdom Metazoa; phylum Arthropoda; class Merostomata; order Xiphosura; family Limulidae; genus Carcinoscorpius; species Carcinoscorpius rotundicauda. The sequence continues at coordinate 518,319 of CM022392.1, forward strand.
ATGTTATACCGCTAAGTGACATAGCTACATTAATAATGTATGATATTCCAGTAACTAACATAGCGACATTAGTAATGTATGTTATACCAGTAACTAACATAGCTATATTAGTGATGTATGTTATTCCAAATACTGACATAGCTACATTAGTAATGTATGTTATACCATCAACTGACATAGCTACATTAAAAATGTATGTTAAAGCAGTAACTGACATAGCTACATAAGTAATGTATGTTAAATTAGTAATTGACATACCTACATTAGTAATGTATGTTATACCAGTAACTAACATAGCTATATAAGTGATGTATGGTATTCCAAATACAGACATAGCTAGAATAGTAATGTATGTTATACCATCAACTGACATAGCTACATTAAAAATGTATGTTATACCAGCAAGTGACATAGCGACTTTAGAAATCTATGTTAAATTGGTAACTCACATAGCTATATCAGTAACGTATGCTATACAAATAACTATCAGAGTTACAATAGTAATGTATGTTATACCGGTAACTGACATAGCTACAATAGTAATGTATGTTAAACTAGTAATTAACATAGCTACATTAGTAATGTATGTTAAACCACTAATAGAAATAGCTACATTTGTAATGTATGTTTTACCAGCATTAGTAATGTATGTTATACCTGTAACTGACATACCTATTATAGTAATGTATGTTATAACAGCAACTGATATAGCTACATTAATAATGTATATTAATCCAGTAACTGACATACCTGCATTAGTAATGTATATTATAGCAGTAACTGCCATAGCTATATTAGTAATGTATGTTATTCCAGAAACTGACATAACTGCATTTATAATGTATGTTAATACAGTAACTGACATAGCTACATTTATAATGTATGTTAAACCGGTAACTAACATAGCTACATAAGTAATGTACGTTTTCCAGTAACTATCATAGCTACATTAGTAATATATGTTAAACCACTAATAGACATAGCTACATTTAAAATGTATAATATACCAGCAACTAATATAGCTACATTAGTAATGTATGTTAAACCAATACCTAACAAAGCTGCCTTAGTAATCTTTGTTATACGAATCACTGACACTGCTACAATAGTAATGTATGTTAAACCAGTAACTGACATAGCTACATTAGTAATGTATGTCAAAGCAGTAACTGACATACCTACATAAGTAATGTATGTTAAACCAGTAACTGACATACCTACATTAGTAATGTATGTTATACCAGTAACTGCTGTAGCGATATTAGGAATGTATAATATTCGAGAAACTGACATACCTGCATTATTTATTTATGTTAATCCAGTAACTGACATAGCTACATTAATAATGTATGTTATACCAGTAACTGACATAGCTACATGAATAATGTATGTTATACCAGTAACTGACATAGCTACATTAGTAATGTATGTTGTACCGCTAAGTGACATAGCTACAATAGTAATTTATGTTATACCAGATATTGAGATAGCTACATTAGTGATGTATGTTATACCTGTAACTAACATAGCTATATTATTGATGTATGTTATTCCAAAACTTGAAATAGCTACATTAGTAATGTATATTATACCAGTAACTGAAATAGCTACCTTAGTAATGTATTTTAAACAAGTAACTGACATTCCTACATTGGTAATGTTTGTTATAGCATGAACTAACATAGCTACATTAGTAATGTTTGTATACCAGTAATTTACATAGCTAAATTGGTGATGTATGTTATACCAGTAACTGACATAACTACATTAGTAATGTATGTTAAACCAATAATTTACATAGCTATATTAAATATTTGTGTTAAACCAGTAACTGATATAGCTATATTACTAATGTACGTTTAACCAGTAACTGATATAGCTACATTAGTAATGTACGTTAGACCAGTAAGTGACATAGCTACATTAGTAATGTACGTTATACAAGTAACTGACATAGCCATAATAGTAGTGTATGCTGTACCAGTAACTGACATAGCTATATTAGTAATGTATCTGATACCAGTAACTGACATAACCACATTAGTAATGTATGTATCACCGGTAACTAACATAGCTACATAAGTAATGTACGTTTTCCAGTAACTATCATAGCTACATTAGTAATATATGTTAAACCACTAATAGACATAGCTACATTTAAAATGTATAATATACCAGCAACTAATATAGCTACATTAGTAATGTATGTTAAACCAATACCTAACAAAGCTGCCTTAGTAATCTTTGTTATACGAATCACTGACACTGCTACAATAGTAATGTATGTTAAACCAGTAACTGACATAGCTACATTAGTAATGTATGTCAAAGCAGTAACTGACATACCTACATAAGTAATGTATGTTAAACCAGTAACTGACATACCTACATTAGTAATGTATGTTATACCAGTAACTGCTGTAGCGATATTAGGAATGTATAATATTCGAGAAACTGACATACCTGCATTATTTATTTATGTTAATCCAGTAACTGACATAGCTACATTAGTAATGTATGTTATACCAGTTACTGATATAGCTACATTAATAAAGCATGTTAAACCAGTAACTGACATAGCTAAATTAGTAATGTATGTTATTCCAGTAACTGACATAGCTACATAAGTATCGTATGTTAATCCCGGACCTGACAAAGCTACCTTAGTAATGTATGTTATACGTGTAACTGACACAGCTAATTTAATAATGTACGTTAAACCAGTAACTGACATAGCAACATTACTATTGTATGTTATACAAGTAACTAATATAGCTACATTAGTAATAGTGTCAAACCAATTACTGACATAGCTACATAAGTAATGTATATTAAACCAGGAACTGACAAAGCTACCTTAGTAATGTATGTTATACGAGTAACTGACATTGCTACATTAGTAATGTATGCTAAACAAGTAACTGACATAGCTACATTAGTAAATTATGTTATACCAAAAATTGACATAGCTACATTAGTAATGTATATTTTTCCAGTAACTGACATCTACTTTAGTAATGTATGTTAAATCAATAATTTACATAGCTGGATTAGAAATGTATGTTATACCAGAAACTGACATAGCTACATTAGTAATATATGATATACCAGAATCTCACATAGCTACATTAATAATGTATGTTATACCAGTAACTGACATATCTACATTAGTAATGTATGTTATACCAGTAACTGATATAGCTAAATAAATAATGTATGTTATACCAGTAACTGAAATAGACAAATTAGTAATGTATGTTATTCCAGCAACTGACATAGCTACATTAGTAAAGTATGTGATACCAGTGATTGACATAGCTATATTAATAATGTATGTTATACCAGTAACTGACATAGCGACAATAGAAATGTATGTTATAACCGTAACTGACATAGGTACATTAGTAACGTATGTTAAACAAGGAATTTACACAGCTACATTAATAATGTATGTTATAATAGTAACTGACATAGGTACAAAAGTAATGTATGTTAAAAAAGTAACTAATATAGCTACGTTAGTAATGTATGTTATACCATTAACTGACATAACTACATTATTAATGTTATATTATACCATTAACTCACATAGCTAACTTTGTAATGTATGTTATACGAGTAATTGACATAGTTACATTTGTAATGTGTGTCAGTAATTTAGAGCAGCTATTATTAGTAATGTATGTTAAACCAGTAATTTACACAGCTACATAAATAATATGTGATACCAGTGACTGACATAGCTACATTAGTAATGTTTGTATACCAGTAATTTATATAGCTAAATTGGTAATGTATCCAATCCAGTAACCGTCATAGCCACACTAGTGATGTGTGTTAAACAAGTAACTGACATAGCTATATAAGTAATGTATGTGAAACCAGTAACTGACATAGCTACATTAGTAATGTATGTAATACCAGTAACTGACACAAGTACAATAGTAAAATATGTTAAACCAGTAACTCACATAGCTACATTAGCAATGTATGTCATACGAACAACTGAATTACCTACATTATTATTGTATGTTATACCAGTAATTGACATAGCTACATTAGTAATGTATGTTAAACAAGTAACGGACATAGCAACATTAGTGATGTATGTTATACCAGTAACTGACATAGCTACATTAGTAACGTATGTTAAAAAGTAACTGGTATAGCTACATTAATGATGTATGTCATACCCGTAGCTTACATAGCTATATTATGAATGTAATGTTATGCCTGCAATTTATATAGCTACATAAGTAATGTATGTTAATCCAGTAACTGACATAGCTACATTAGTAATGTACGTTAAACAAGTAACTGACATAGCTACATTAGAAATGTTTGTTATACCATTATCTCACATTGCTACAGTAGTAATGCATGTTATACCAGTAACTGATATAGTTACATTAGTAATGTTTGTTATAACATTAACTGAAATAGCTACATAAGTAATGTATGTTATACAAGTAACTGACATAAGTAGTAACTGACATCGCTACATTAGGTAATGTATATTAAACTAACAATTCACACAGGTACATTAGTAATGTACGTTAAAACAGTATTTGACATAGCTACATTAGTAATGTATGTTAAACCAGTAACTGACATAGCTACATTAGTAATGTATGTTATACCAACAACTGACATAGCTATATTAGTAATGTATGTTATAGCAGAAATTGACATAGCTACATTATTAATGTAATGTTATGCCAGTAATTGACATAGCAAGTTTAGTAATGTATGTTATACCAGTTACTTACATAGCTTCATTATTAATTTTTGTTAAATCAGTAATTTATATAGCTATTTTAGTAGTGTTTGTTATACTAGTAACTTATATAGCTATATTAGAAATGTAACTTAAATTTGTTACTGATAAAGCTACATCAGTAATGTATGTTATACTAGTTACTAATATAGGTACATTAGTAATGTATGTTATACGAGTAACTGACATAGCTACATTTGTAATGTATGTTATACCAGTTACTGATATAGCTACATTAGTAATGTATGTTATACCAGTAACTGACAAAACAGTAATTAACATCGCTAGATTAGTAATGTAGGTTAAAGAATAAACTGACATAGCTACATAAGTAATGTATGTTAAACCTGTAACTGACATAGCTACATTATTAATGAATGTTATACCAGTAACTGACATAGCTAAATTAGTAAGGTATGTTAAACAAGTAACTGACATAGCTACATTAGTAATGTTTTTTAAATCAGTAATTTATATAGCTAATTTAGTAATGTATGTTATACAAGCAACTGGCATCTATAGATTAGTAATGTACCTTAAACCAGTAACTGACATAGCAACATTAGTAATGTATGTTATATCAGCAACTGACATAGCTACATTAGTAATGTATGTTATACCAGTTACTGATATAGCTACATTAATAAAGCATGTTAAACCAGTAACTGACATAGCTAAATTAGTAATGTATGTTATTCCAGTAACTGACATAGCTACATAAGTATCGTATGTTAATCCCGGACCTGACAAAGCTACCTTAGTAATGTATGTTATACGTGTAACTGACACAGCTAATTTAATAATGTACGTTAAACCAGTAACTGACATAGCAACATTACTATTGTATGTTATACAAGTAACTAATATAGCTACATTAGTAATAGTGTCAAACCAATTACTGACATAGCTACATAAGTAATGTATATTAAACCAGGAACTGACAAAGCTACCTTAGTAATGTATGTTATACGAGTAACTGACATTGCTACATTAGTAATGTATGCTAAACAAGTAACTGACATAGCTACATTAGTAAATTATGTTATACCAAAAATTGACATAGCTACATTAGTAATGTATATTTTTCCAGTAACTGACATCTACTTTAGTAATGTATGTTAAATCAATAATTTACATAGCTGGATTAGAAATGTATGTTATACCAGAAACTGACATAGCTACATTAGTAATATATGATATACCAGAATCTCACATAGCTACATTAATAATGTATGTTATACCAGTAACTGACATATCTACATTAGTAATGTATGTTATACCAGTAACTGATATAGCTAAATAAATAATGTATGTTATACCAGTAACTGAAATAGACAAATTAGTAATGTATGTTATTCCAGCAACTGACATAGCTACATTAGTAAAGTATGTGATACCAGTGATTGACATAGCTATATTAATAATGTATGTTATACCAGTAACTGACATAGCGACAATAGAAATGTATGTTATAACCGTAACTGACATAGGTACATTAGTAACGTATGTTAAACAAGGAATTTACACAGCTACATTAATAATGTATGTTATAATAGTAACTGACATAGGTACAAAAGTAATGTATGTTAAAAAAGTAACTAATATAGCTACCTTAGTAATGTATGTTATACCACTAACTGACATAACTACATTATTAATGTTATATTATACCATTAACTGACATAGCTAACTTTGTAATGTATGTTATACGAGTAATTGACATAGCTACATTTGTAATGTGTGTCAGTAATTTAGAGCAGCTATTATTAGTAATGTATGTTAAACCAGTAATTTACACAGCTACATAAATAATATGTGATACCAGTGACTGACATAGCTACATTAGTAATGTTTGTATACCAGTAATTTATATAGCTAAATTGGTAATGTATCCAAGCCAGTAACCGTCATAGCCACACTAGTGATGTGTGTTAAACAAGTAACTGACATAGCTATATAAGTAATGTATGTGAAACCAGTAACTGACATAGCTACATTAGTAATGTATGTAATACCAGTAACTGACACAAGTACAATAGTAAAATATGTTAAACCAGTAACTCACATAGCTACATTAGCAATGTATGTCATACGAACAACTGAATTACCTACATTATTATTGTATGTTATACCAGTAATTGACATAGCTACATTAGTAATGTATGTTAAACAAGTAACGGACATAGCAACATTAGTGATGTATGTTATACCAGTAACTGACATAGCTACATTAGTAACGTATGTTAAAAAGTAACTGGTATAGCTACATTAATGATGTATGTCATACCCGTAGCTTACATAGCTATATTATGAATGTAATGTTATGCCTGCAATTTATATAGCTACATAAGTAATGTATGTTAATCCAGTAACTGACATAGCTACATTAGTAATGTGTGTTAAACAAGTAACTGACATAGCTATATAAGTAATGTATGTGAAACCAGTAACTGACATTGCTACAGTAGTAATGCATGTTATACCAGTAACTGATATAGTTACATTAGTAATGTTTGTTATAACATTAACTGAAATAGCTACATAAGTAATGTATGTTATACAAGTAACTGACATAAGTAGTAACTGACATCGCTACATTAGGTAATGTATATTAAACTAACAATTCACACAGGTACATTAGTAATGTACGTTAAAACAGTATTTGACATAGCTACATTAGTAATGTATGTTAAACCAGTAACTGACATAGCTACATTAGTAATGTATGTTATACCAACAACTGACATAGCTATATTAGTAATGTATGTTATAGCAGAAATTGACATAGCTACATTATTAATGTAATGTTATGCCAGTAATTGACATAGCAAGTTTAGTAATGTATGTTATACCAGTTACTTACATAGCTTCATTATTAATTTTTGTTAAATCAGTAATTTATATAGCTATTTTAGTAGTGTTTGTTATACTAGTAACTTATATAGCTATATTAGAAATGTAACTTAAATTTGTTACTGATAAAGCTACATCAGTAATGTATGTTATACTAGTTACTAATATAGGTACATTAGTAATGTATGTTATACGAGTAACTGACATAGCTACATTTATAATGTATGTTATACCAGTTACTGATATAGCTACATTAGTAATGTATGTTATACCAGTAACTGACAAAACAGTAATTAACATCGCTAGATTAGTAATGTAGGTTAAAGAATAAACTGACATAGCTACATAAGTAATGTATGTTAAACCTGTAACTGACATAGCTACATTATTAATGAATGTTATACCAGTAACTGACATAGCTAAATTAGTAAGGTATGTTAAACAAGTAACTGACATAGCTACATTAGTAATGTTTTTTAAATCAGTAATTTATATAGCTAATTTAGTAATGTATGTTATACAAGCAACTGGCATCTATAGATTAGTAATGTACCTTAAACCAGTAACTGACATAGCAACATTAGTAATGTATGTTATATCAGCAACTGACATAGCTACATTAGTAATGTATGTTATACCAGTTACTGATATAGCTACATTAATAAAGCATGTTAAACCAGTAACTGACATAGCTAAATTAGAAATGTATGTTATTCCAGTAACTGACATAGCTACATAAGTATCGTATGTTAATCCCGGACCTGACAAAGCTACCTTAGTAATGTATGTTATACGTGTAACTGACACAGCTAATTTAATAATGTACGTTAAACCAGTAACTGACATAGCAACATTACTATTGTATGTTATACAAGTAACTAATATAGCTACATTAGTAATAGTGTCAAACCAATTACTGACATAGCTACATAAGTAATGTATATTAAACCAGGAACTGACAAAGCTACCTTAGTAATGTATGTTATACGAGTAACTGACTTTGCTACATTAGTAATGTATGCTAAACAAGTAACTGACTTAGCTACATTAGTAAATTATGTTATACCAAAAATTGACATAGCTACATTAGTAATGTATATTTTTCCAGTAACTGACATCTGCTTTAGTAATGTATGTTAAATCAATAATTTACATAGCTGGATTAGAAATGTATGTTATTCCAGAAACTAACATAGTTTCATTCGTAATGTATTTTATATCAGAAACTGACATAGCTACCTTAGTAATGTGTGTTATATCAGTAACTGGCAAAACCAGTAACTAACATCACTAGATTAAGAGTGTATGTTAAAGAAGTAACTGACATATCTACATTAGTAATGTATATTAAATAAGTAACTGACATAGCTAACTTAGTAATGTATTTTATACCAGTAACTCCTGTAGCTATATTAGTAATGTATGTTATTCCAGAAACTGACATACCTGCATTAGTAATGTATGTTAATCCAGTAACTGACATAGCTACATGAATAATGTATGTTATACGAGTAACTGACATAGCTACATTAGTAATGTATCTATACCACTAATTTACATAGCTATATTAGTAATGTATCTATACCACTAATTTACATAGCTAAATTAGTAATGTATATTAAACCAGAAACTGACAGAGATACTTTAGCAAGGTATGTTATATCAGTAACTGACATAACTACATTAGTAAAGTATGTTATATCAGTAAGTGACCTAGCTACATAAGTAATGTATGGTATACTAGTAACTGACATAGCTACATTAGTAATGTATGTTAAACCAGTAATTTACATAGCTACATTAGTAATGTGTGTTAAACCAGTAATTGACATAGCTACATTAGTAATGTATGTTAAACCAATAACTGACATAGCTACCTTACTAATTTATGTTATACCAGTTTTGACATAGCTACATCAGTTATGTATGTATACCAGTAATTTAAATAGCTAATTTAGTAATGTATGTTAAACCAGAAAGTGACACAGCTACATTAGTAATGTATGTTGTACAGTTAAATGACATAGCTACATTAGTAACTTATGTTATACCACTCACTAAAATAGCTACTTTACTAACATATGTTATACCAAACATTGTAATACCGACATTACTAATGTTTGTTGTACCAGTAACTGACATAGCTACAATAGTAATGTATAATAAACCTGTATTTTACATTCCTCCATTAGTAATGTATTTTATAACACTAACTGACATAGCTACATTGGTAATGTATAATATACCAGAACTAACATAGCTACATTATTAATGTATGTTATACGAGCAACTGACATAGCTAGTTTAGTAATGTATGTTATTCCAGTAACTGACCTAGCTCCATTTGTAATGGATGCTAAACATGTAATATACATAGCTACATTAGTAATATATGTTAAACAAGTAACTGATATAGCTACTTTAGTAATGTATGTAATACCAGTAACCTCATACTTCGTTAGTAATTAATATTATACCAGAAACTGACATAGCTACATAAGTAATGTATGTTAAACCAGTAACTGACAAAGCTACATTAGTAATGTATATTAAACTAGTAATTTACACAGCTACATTAGTAATATATGTTATACCAGTGACTGACGTAGCTACTTGAGCAAGTTATGTTAAATCAGTAACTGACATAGCTACATTACTAATGGATGTTAAACCGGGTAATTTACATAGCTACATTAGTAATGTATGTAAAATCAGTAACTGACCTAGCTAAATTAGTACTGTATCATACC
>CM022392.1:529198-611754 GCA_011833715.1 Carcinoscorpius rotundicauda
GAATGAATGAATTATTGAAAAATGAATCAATAAATGAATGAATCAGTTATTGAAAAATGAATCAATAAATGAATGAAACAGTTATTGAAAAATGAATGAATGAACAAATTATTCAATAAATAAATGAATGAAATATTGAATGAATGAATGAATTCATTATAAAAAATGAATAATAAATTATTGAAAAATGAATGAACGAATTATTGAAAAATAAATGAATGAATGAATTATTGAAAAGTGAATAAATTTATGAATTGTTGAAAGATGAATCAATGAATGGATTAATGAATTGTTAAAAGATGAATGAATGAATGAATGAAAATTTGAAAAAAGAATAAATGAGTGAATTGTTGTAAGATGAATGAAAGAATGAATTATTAAAAATGAATAAATGAATGAATGAATTATTAATAAAATGAATAAATGAATGAATGAATTATTAAAAATTAATGAATGAATAAATGATTAAAAAATGAATGAATGAATGAAGTTTTGAAAAATGAATGAATTATTTAAAGATGAATGAATTTTTAAAAATGAATGAATTACTGAAAAATGAATTATTGAATGAATGAATGAATAAATTATTGAAAAACGAATTATTGAATGAATGAATGAATGAATTGTTGAGTAAATCAATTATTGAAAAATGAATGACTAAATGAATGAATTATTGAATGAATGAGTTATTGAAAAAAAATTAATGAACAAATTATTCAATAATTAGATAAATAAATTATTGAATGATTATATGAATTCTTTATAAAAAATGAATGAATGAATAAAATACTTAATTAAAAAATGAATGAATGAGTGAAATCACAAAAATAAATCAATGAATTTTGAAAAATAAATTAATTAATAAAGAATAAAGGAATTAATTAATCAGATAGTAACAAGAAATGAATAAATAAATTAATTAATAAAAATGAATGAATAAATGAATTACTGAAAAATGAATAAATGAATTAATAAATTATTGAAAAATGAATCACTAAATGAATGAATTATGGAATAAATGAGTTATTAAAAATGAATGAATAAACTAATTATTCAATGAATAAATGAATGAATTCATTATAAAAATGAATAATGAATTATTGAAAAATGAATGAATAAACTAATTATTCAATGAATAAATGAATGAATTCATTATAAAAATGAATAATGAATTATTGAAAAATGAATGAATAAATTATTGAAAAATGAATGTATTAATGAATTCTTGAAAAATGAATAGATGAATGAATTATTTAAAAAAGAATGATTGTATAGATTATTGAAAATCAAAAAATAAATTTTTAAAAAATAAATAATAAAATTTTTAATGACGGAATAAATGAATTATTAAAAAAATGAAAAATTCAATGAGTTAATCAATCAAATCATGACAAAATGAATTAATTAATTATTGAATGAATGAGTGAATGATTTATTGAATAAATAAATTATTGAAAAATGAATGAATGAATTTTGAATGAGTAAGTGAATGATTATTGAGAAATGAAAAATGAATGAATTTTTGAAAGTAAAAATGAGAGAATGAGTGAGAGAATGAATTCTTTGAATAAATGAATGGTTTTTGAATAAATGAATAAATTATTGAAAAATTAATAAATGAATTTTTAAAAAATGAATAATAAAATTATTAAATAAAGGAATGAATGAATTATTCAAAAATGAATGAATGAACGAATTGTTAAAAAATGAACGACTAAATGAATAAATTATTGAATGAATGAGTTATTGAAAAATGAATGAACAAATTATTCAATGAATAGATAACTGAACTATTGAATGAATGAATGAATTCTTTATAAAAAATGAATGAAGGAATTACTGTAAAATGAATAAAGAAATGAATGAATTATTGAAAAATGTATGTCATATTACTAATGTCATACAGTTACTGGTATGACATACATCACTAATGTAGCTATGTCAATTACTGGTATAACAAACATTACTAATCTAGTTATGTAAGTTACTGGTATAACATACATTACTAATGTAGCTATGACAGTTACTGGTTTAACGTAAATTACTGATGTAACTATGTCAGTTGATGGTATAACATATATTACTAATGTAGCTATGTCACTTACGGGTTTAAAATACATCACTAATGTATCTATGTTAGTCACTGGCATAACATACATTACTAATGTAGATATGTCAGTTACTGATTTAACATACATTACCAATGTAGGTATGTAAATTACTAGTTTAACATACATTACTAATGCAGCTACGTCAGTTACATGTTTAACAGACATTACTAATGTAACGATGTTAGTAACTGGTTATGTCACTTACTGGTATAACATACATTACTAATGTAGCTATGTCAGTAACTGGTATAAAAGACATTGGTATTGTAGCTATGTCAGTTATTGGTACAACATACATTACTACTGTAGCTCTGTCAGTTAGTGGTATAACATACCTTACTAAAGTAGATATTTCAGTTACTAGTTTAACATACATTACTTATGTAGTTACGTCAGTTACATGTTTAACATACATTACTAATGTAAAGATGTTAGTTACTGGTTATGTCAGATATTGGTATAACATACATTACAAATGTAGCTATGTCAGTTACTGGTATAACATACATTACTAATATAGCTAAGGCAGTTACTGCTATAACATACATTACTAATGCAGGTATGTCGGTTACTGGATTAATATACATTATTAATGTAGCTATATCAGTTGCTGGTATAACATACATTACTATAATAGGAATGTCAGTTACTGGATTAACATACATTACTAATGCAGCTATGTCAGTTTCTGGAAAAACATACATTACTAATATAGCTAAGGCAGTTACTGCTATAACATACATTACTAATGCAGGTATGTCGGTTACTGGATTAATATACATTATTAATGTAGCTATATCAGTTGCTGGTATAACATACATTACTATAATAGGAATGTCAGTTACTGGTATAACATACATTACTAATGCTGGTATGGCAGTTGCTGGTAAAACATACATTACAAATGTAGCTATGTTAGTTACTTGTTTAACATACATTACTAATGTACCTATGTGAGTTACTGGTTTAACATACATTACTAATGTAGCTATGTCAGTTACTCGAAAACGTACATTACTTATGTAGCTATGTTAATTACTAATTTAACATACATTACTATTGTAGCTATGTCAGTTACCGGTATAACATACATTACTATTGTACCTCTGATAGTTATTTGTATAGCATACGTTACTGATATAGCTATGTGAGTTACTAATTTAACATACATTTCTAAAGTCGCTATGTCACTTGCTAATATAACATATGTTACTAATGTAGCTATGTCAGTTGCTGGTAAAACATTACATTAATAATGTACCTATATCAGTTACTGGTATAACATACATTACTTGTTTAACATACATTACTAATGTACCTCTGTCAGTTACTGGTATAACATACATTACTAATGTAGCTATATCAGTTACTGGTTAAACGTACATTAGTAATATAGCTAAGTTAGTTCATGGTATAACATACATTACCAATGTAGCAATGTCAGTTACTGGTATAACATACATTACTGATGTAGCTATGTCAGTTACTTGTTTAAAATACATTACTAAGGTAGCTATGACAGTTACTGGTTTAACATACATTACTAGTGTAGCTATGTCAGTTACTGGTATAACATACATTACTATTCTAGCTATGTCAGTATTTGGAATAACATACATCACTTATATAGCTATGTTAGTTACTGGTATAACATACATTACTAATGTAGGTATGTCAGTTACTAATTTAACATACATTACTTATGTAGCTATGTCAGTTACTGCTTTAACATACATTACTAATGTAGCTATGTCAGTTGATGGTATAACATACATTACTAATGTAGCTATGTCAGTATTTGGAATAACATTCATCACTAAAATAGCTATGTTAGTTACTGGTATAACATACATTACTAATGTCGCTATGTTAGTTACTGGAATATCATACATTATTAATGTAGCTATGTCACTTAGGGGTATAACATACATTACTTATGTAGCTATGTCAGTTACTGCTTTAACATGCATTACTAATGTATCTATGTCAATTACTGGTATAATATACATTACAAATGTAGCTATGTCAGTTACTGGATTAACATACATTACTAATGTACCTATGTCAGTTACTGGTATAATTTACATTACTAATGTAGCTATATCAGTTACTGGTTAAAGGTACATTAGTAATATAGCAATGTTATTTCATAGTGTAACATACATTACCAATGTAGCAATGTCAGTTACTTGTTTAAAATACATAACTAAGGTAGCTATGTCAGTTACTGGTTTAACATACATTACTAGTGTAGCTATGTCAGTTACTGGTATAACATACATTATTAATCTAGTTATGTCAGCATTTGGAATAACATACATCACTAGTATAGCTATGTTAGTTACTGGTATAACATACATTACTAATGTAGATATGTCAGTTACTAATTTAACATACATTACTTATGTAGCTATGTGAGTTACTGCTTTAACATACATTACTAATGTAGCTATGTCAGTTACTGGTTTAACATACATTACTCATGTAGCTGTGTCAGTGATTCGTATAACAAAGATTACTAAAGTAGCTTTGTTAGTTACTGGTGTAACATACATTTTCAATGTACCTATGTCAGTTACTGGTATAAAACACATTACTAATGTAGCTATGTCAGTTACTGGTTTAACAATCATTACTAATGTAGCTATGTTTGTTTCTGGTTATCTATGTTACATGTATAACATACATTACTTATGTACCTATGTCAGTTACTGGTTTAAGATACATTACTAATGTAGCTATGTCAGTTACTGGTTATGTCAATTACTTCTATAACATACGCTACTTATGTAGCTATGTCAGTTAGCGGTTTAAGATACATTTCTAATGTAACTATGTCAGGTACTGGTTATGTCAATTACTTCTATAACATACGCTACTTATGTAGCTATGTCAGTTAGTGGTTTAACATACATCACGAATGTATCTGTGTCAGTCACTGGTATAACATATATTACTAATGTAACTCTGTAAATTACTGGTTTAACATACATTACTAATGTAGCTTTGTCAATTACTGGTCTAGCATACATTACTTATGTAGTAAGGTCAGTTTCCGGTTTAATATACATTACTAATTTAGCTATGATTATTAGTGGTATATATACATTACTAATGTGGCTATGTCAGTTACTGGTATAACATATATTACTATGGTACCAATGTCAGTTACTGGTTTAACATACCTTACTAATAAAACTATGTCTGTTACAGGTATAACATACCTTACTAATAAAACTATGTCAGTTACTGGTTATCTCAGTTACTTGTATAACATACATTACTTATGTATTTATGTCAGTTACTGTTTTAACATACATTACTAATGTATCTATGTCAGTTATTGGTATAACATATGTTACTAAAGTAGCTGTGTAAATTAATCGTTTAACGTGCATTACTAATGTTGCTATATCAGTTACTGGTTAAACGTACATTACTAATGTAGCTATGTCAATTACTGGTAAAAAATACATTACTAATGTAGCTATGTAAATTACTGGTTTAACATACATTAGTAATGTAGCTATGTCAGTTACTATTTTAACATACCTTGCTAGTTTAGCTATATCAGTTACTGGTTTAACATACATTACTAATGTAGCTATGTCAGTTGCTGGTTTAACATACATCACTAATGTAGCTATGTAAGTTACTGGTTTAACATAGATTAGTAATGTAGCTATGTCAGTTACTGGTAAAACATACATTACTAATGTAGCTATGTCAGTTACTGGTTTAACATACTTTATTAATTTAGCCATGTATATTACTGGTATACAAACATTACTAATGTAGCTATGTAAGTTACTGGTATAACATACATTACGAAAGTAGCTATGTCAGTTACTGGTTTAACATACATTATAAATATAGCTACGTCAGTTGCTGGTATAACATACGTTACTAATGTAGCTGTGTCAGTTATTCGTATAACATCCATTACTAATGTAGCTATGTCTATTACTGGTTTAACATACATTACTAATGTAGCTATGTAAATTACTGGTAAAACATACATTACTAATGTAGCTATGTTAATTACTAGTTTAACATACATTACTATTGTACGTATGTTAGTTACCGGTATAACATACATTACTAATGTAGCTATGTCAGTTACTGGTATAACAGAGATTACTAATGTAGCTATGTCAGTTGCTGGAATAACATACATTAGTAATGATGCTATGTCAATTATTTGTTTAACTTACATTACTAATATAGCTATGTAAATTACTGGTTTAACATACTTTTCTAATTTAGCTATGTCAGTTACTGGTTTAGGATACATTACTAATGTAGTTGTGTCAGTTAATCGTATAAGATACATTACTAAAGTAGCTATGTTAGTTACTGATTTAAGATAGATTACTTATGTAGCTATGTTAGCTACTTCTTTAACATACTTTACTAATCTCGCGATGTTAGTTACTAGTTTTGTCAGTTACTGGTATAACATACATTATTCATGTAGCTATGTCAGTTACTGGTTTAACATACATTACTAATGTAGCTATGTGAGTTACTGGTATAACATGCATTACTAACATAGCTATGTCAGTTACTAGTATAACATACATTACTAATGTAGCTGTGTCAGTTTCTGGTATCACATACATTACCTAATGTAGCTAAGTCAGTTACTGATATGACATACATTACTAAAGTAGGAATGTAAGTTACTGTTTTAATAAACATTACTTATGTAGCTGTGTCAGATCTTCGTATAACATACATTACTAAAGTAGCTTTGTCAGTTTCTGGTTTAACATACAATACTTAGGTAGCTATGTCATTTACTGGTTTAACATACATTACTAATTTATTTAACTAATTTACTGGTATCGATTGTTTGCTAAAGTAGCTATGTCAGTTACTGGTATAACACACATTACTAAGGTAGCTATGTCAGTTACTGGTTTAACATACATCACTAATGTTGCTATGTTTGTTACTGGTTTCACATACATTACTAATGTAGCTATGTCAATTACTGTTTTAAAATACATTACTAATATAGCTATGTCAGTTACTGGTATAATATCCATTACTAATGTAGCTGTGTCAGTTTCTGGTATAACATACATTACCTAATGTAGCTAAGACAGTTACTGGTATAACATACATTACTAATGTAGGTATGTCAGTTACTGGTTTAATAAACATTACTTATATAGCTGTGTCAGTTATTCGTTTAACATACATTACTAATGTAGCTATGTCAGTTAATGGTTCAAAATACATTACTAATGTAGCTGTGTCAGTTCGTCGTATAACATACATTACTGAGGTAACTTTGTCAGTTACTGGTTTAACATACATTACTAATGTAGCTATGTCAGTTACTGGTTTAACATACATTATTATGTAAAATGTCAGTAACTGGTATAACATACATTACTAATGAAAATATGTCAGTTACAGGTATGACATACATTACTTTTGTTTCTATGTCAGTTATTGGTTTAACATACATTACTAATGTAGGTATGTCTGTGACTGGTATAACATACATTACTTATGTAGCTATGTCAGTTACTGGTTTAACATACATTATTTATGTAGCAATAATAGTTACTTGTTTAACATACATTACTAATCTAGCGATGTTAGTAACTAGTTTTTTAGTTACTGGTATAACATACATTACTAATGTAGTTATGTCAGTTACTGGTTGAGCATACATTGTTAATGTAGCTGTGTCAGTTACTCGTATAACATACATTACTAAGGTATCTATGTGAGTTACTGATTTAATATACATTACTTATGTATGTATGTATGTCAGCTGCTTCTTTAACGTACATTACTAATGTAGGTATGTCAGTTACTGGTTTAACATACATTAACAATGCAGCAATGTAAATTACTGATTTAACATACATTAATTACGTACCTATGTCAGCTACTTCTTTAACATACATTACGAATCTAGCGATGTTAGTTACTGGTTTTGTCAGTTACTGGTATAACATACATTACTAATGAAGCTATGTCAGTTACTGGTATAACATACATTATTAATGTAGCTATGTCAGTTTCTGGTTTAACATACATTACTTAGGTAGATATGTAAATTACTGGTTTAACATACTTACTAATTTACCTATCTAATTTACTGGTATAGATTGATTACTAAAGTAGCTATGTCAGTTACTGGTATAGCACACATTACTTAGGAAGCTGTATCAGTTACTGGTTTAACATATATAACTAATATAGCAATGTCAGATACTAATATAACAAACATTGCTAATGTACCTATGTCAGTTATTCGTTTAACATACATTACTAATGTAGCTATGTCAGTTACTGGTTTAACATTCATTACTAATTTACTTATCTAATTTACTGGTATAGATTGATTACTAAAGTAGCTATATCAGTTACTGGTATAACACACATTACTAAGGTAGCTATGTCAGTTACTGGTTTAACATACATCACTAATGTTGCTATCTACGTTACTCGTTTCACATACATTACTAATGTCGCTATGTCAATTACAGTTTTAAAATACGTTACTAATGTAGCTATGTCACTTACTGTTTTAACATACATTACTAATGTAGCTATGTCAGGTACTGGTTTAACGTACATTACTATTGTAGCTTTGTCAGTTGCTGGTATAACATACATTACTTAGGAAGCTATATCAGTAACTGGTTTAACATATATAACTAATGTAGCAATGTCAGATACTAATATAACAAACATTACTAATGTACCTATGTCAGTTACTGGTATAACATACATTACTCCTGTAGCTATGTCACTAACTGCTTTAAAGTACATTACCTAATGTAGCTAAGTCAGTTACTGGTTTAACATTCATTACTAATGTAGCTATGTCAGTTACTGGTCTAATATACATTACTAAATTACCTATGTCAGTTACTAGTTTAATATACATCACTAATGTACCTATGTCAGTTACTGGTATAACATACATTACTAATGTAGATATATCAGTTATAGGTTTAACATACATTACTAATGTAGCTATGTCAGTTACTCGTGTAACATTCATTACTAATATAGCTATGTCAGTTACTGTTATAACATACATTACTAATGTAGCTATGTTAGTTTTTGGTTTAACATACATTGTTTATATAGCTATATTAGTTACTTTTTAACATACATTACTAATCTAGAGATATTAGTAACTAGTTTTTTTAGTTACTGGTATAACATACATTACTAATGTAGCTATGTCGTGACTGGTATAACACACATTACTTATGTAGCTATGTCATCTACTTCTTTAACATACATTACTAATCTAGCGATGTTAGTTACTGGTTTTAGCAGTTACTGGTATAACAAAAATTACTAATGAAGCTAGGTCATTTGCTGGAATAACATACATTACCAATGAAGCTATGTCAGTTACTGGTATAACATACATTATAAATGTAGCTATGTCAGTTACTGGTTTAACATACATTAGTAATGTAGCTGTGTCAGTTACTGGTATAAGATACATTACTAATATAGCTATGTCAGTTATCAGTATAACATACATTACTAATGTCGCTGTGTCAGTTTCTCGTATAACATACATTACCTAATGTAGCTACGTCAGTTACTGATATAACATACATTACTAATGTAGGTATGTCAATTACTGGTTTATTAAACATTACTTATGTAGCTTTGTCAGTTCTTCGTGTAAGATACATTACGAAGGTAGCTTTGTCAGTTTCTGGTTTAACATACATTACTTAGGTAGCTATGTCATTTACTGGTTTAACATACTTACTAATTTACCTATCTAATTTACTGGTATAGATTGATTACTAAAGTAACTATGTCAGTTACTGGTATAACACACATTACTTAGGAAGCTATATCAGTTACTTGTTTAACATATATAACTAAGGTAGCAATGTCAGATACTAATATAACAAACATTACTAATGTTCCTTTGTCAGTTACTGGTATAACATACATTACTAATGTAGCTATGTCAGTTACCGGTCTAACATACATTACTAAATTAGCTATGTCAGTTACTAGTTTTATATACATTACTAATGTAGCTATGTCAGTTACTTGTATAACAAACACTATTTATGTACCTATGTCAGTTACTGTTATAACATACATTACTAATGTAGCTATGTCAGTTATAGGTTTAACATACATTACTAATGTAGCTATGTCAGTTATTGGTTTAACATTCATTACTAATGTAGCTATGTCAGTTACTGGTCTAACATACATTACTAAATTAGCTATGTCAGTTACTAGTTTAATATACATTACTAATGTACCTATGTCAGTTACTGGTATAACATACATTACTAATGTAGATATATCAGTTATAGGTTTAACATACATTACTAATGTAGCTATGTCAGTTACTCGTGTAACATTCATTACTAATATAGCTATGTCAGTTACTGGTATAACATACATTACTAATGTAGCTATGTCAGTTTTTGGTTTAACATACATTGTTTATGTCGCTATATTTGTTACTTTTTAACATACATTACTGATCTAGCGATGTTAGTAACTAGTTTTTTTAGTTACTGGTATAACATACATTACTAATGTAGCTATGTCGTGACTGGTATAACACACATTACTTATGTAGCTATGTCATCTACTTCTTTAACATACATTACTAATCTAGCGATGTTAGTTACTGGTTTTGTCAGTTACTGGTATAACATACATTTTTAATGAAGCTAGGTCATTTGCTGGAATAACATACATTACTAATGAAGCTATGTCAGTTACTGATATAACATACATTATAAATCTAGCTATGTCAGTTACTAGTTTAACATACATTAGTAATGTAGCTGTGTCAGTTACTGGTTTAACATACATTACTAATGTAGCTATGTCAGTTAATGGTATAAGATACATTACTAATATAGCTATGTCAAATATCAGTATAACATACATTACTAATGTCGCTTTGTCAGTTTCTGGTATAACATACATTACCTAATGTAGCTAAGTCAGTTACTGATATAACATACATTACTAATGTAGGTATGTCAGTTACTGGTTTATTAAACATTACTTATGTAGCTGTGTCAGTTCTTCGTATAACATACATTATTAAGGTAGCTTTTTCAGTTTTTGGTTTAACATACTTACTAATTTACCTATCTAATTTACTGGTATAGATTGATTACTAAAGTAGCTATGTCAGTTACTGGTATAACACACATTACTTAGGAAGCTATATCAGTTACTGGTTTAACATATATAACTAGTGTAGCAATGTCAGATACTAATAAAACAAACATTACCAATGTACCTATGTCAGTTACTGGTATAACATACATTACTCCTGTAGCTATGTCACTAACTGCTTTAAAGTACATTACCTAATGTAGCTAAGTCAGTTACTGGTTTAACATTCATTACTAATGTAGCTATGTCAGTTACCGGTCTAACATACATTACTAAATTAGCTATCTCAGTTACTAGTTTTATATACATTACTAATGTAGCTATGTCAGTTACTGGTATAACAAACACTATTTATGTACCTATGTCAGTTACTGTTATAACATACATTACTAATGTAGCTATGTCAGTTTTAGGTTTAACATACATTACTAATGTAGCTATGTCAGTTACTGGTGTAACATTCATTACTTATATAGCTATGTCAGTTACTGGTATAACATACATTACTAATGTAGCTATGTCTGTTTTTGGTTAAAGATACATTACTAAAGTAGCTATATCAATAACTGATATAACATAAATTACTAACATAGCTCTGTGAGTTACTGGTATAACATACATTACTGATGTAGCAATGTCAATTACTGATATAACATACATTATTAATGTAACTATGTCAGTTACTGGTATAACATACATTACTGATGTAGCTATGTCAGTCACTGGTTTAACATACATTTTTAATGTAGCTACGTCAGTCACTGGTGTAACATACATTACTAGTGTTGCTATGTAAAATACTGGTTTAACATACATTACTATTGTAGCTATGTCAATTACTGGTATAACAAACATTACTATTGTTGGTATATTAGTTACTGGTATAACATACATTACTAATGTAGCTATGTCAGTTACTGGTATATCAGAGATTACTAATGTAGCTATGTCAGTTGCTGGAATAACATACATTAATAATGAAGCTATGTCAATTATTTGTTTAACTTACATTACTAATATAGCTATGTAAATTACTGGTTTAACATACTTTTCTAATTTAGCTATGTCAGTTACTGGTTTAGCATACATTACTAATGTAGTTGTGTCAGTTAATCGTATAAGATACATTACTAAAGTAGCTATGTTAGTTACTGATTTAAGATACATTACTTATGTAGCTATGTTAGCTACTTCTTTAACATACTTTACTAATCTCGCGATGTTAGTTACTAGTTTTGTTAGTTACTGGTATAACATACATTATTCATGTAGCTATGTCAGTTACTGGTTTAACATACATTACTAATGTAGCTGTGTCAGTTACTGTTTTAACATACATTACTAATGTTGCTATGTCAGTTACTGGTATAACATGCATTACTAACATAGGTATGTCAGTTACTAGTATAACATACATTACTAATGTAGCTGTGTCAGTTTCTGGTATCACATACATTACCTAATGTAGCTAAGTCAGTTACTGATATGACATACATTACTAAAGTAGGAATGTAAGTTACTGTTTTAATAAACATTACTTATGTAGCTGTGTCAGTTCTTCGTATAACATACATTACTAAAGTAGCTTTGTCAGTTTCTGGTTTAACATACAATACTTAGGTAGCTATGTCATTTACTGGTTTAACATACATTACTAATTTATTTAACTAATTTACTGGTATCGATTGATTGCTAAAGTAGCTATGTCAGTTACTGGTATAACACACATTACTAAGGTAGCTAGCTATGTCAGTTACTGGTTTAACATACATCACTAATGTTGCTATGTTTGTTACTGGTTTCACATACATTACTAATGTAGCTATGTCAATTTCTGTTTTAAAATACATTACTAATGTAGCTATGTCAGTTACTGGTATAATATCCATTACTAATGTAGCTGTGTCAGTTTCTGGTATAACATACATTACCTAATGTAGCTAAGACAGTTACTGGTATAACATACATTACTAATGTAGGTATGTCAGTTACTGGTTTAATAAACATTACTGATATAGCTTTGTCAGTTATTCGTTTAACATACATTACTAATGTAGCTATGTCAGTTAGTGGTTTAAAATACATTACTAATGTAGCTGTGTCAGTTCGTCGTATAACATACATTACTGAGGTAACTTTGTCAGTTACTGGTTTAACATACATTACTAATGTAGCTATGTCAGTTACTGGTTTAACATACATTATTATGTAAAATGTCAGTAACTGGTATAACATACATTACTAATGAAAATATGTCAGTTACAGGTATGACATACATTACTTTTGTTTCTATGTCAGTTATTGGTTTAACATACATTACTAATGTAGGTATGTCTGTGACTGGTATAACATACATTACTTATGTAGCTATGTCAGTTACTGGTTTCACATACATTACTAATGTAGCTATGTCAATTTCTGTTTTAAAATACATTACTAATGAGCTATGTCAGTTACTGGTATAATATCCATTACTAATGTAGCTGTGTCAGTTTCTGGTATAACATACATTACCTAATGTAGCTAAGACAGTTACTGGTATAACATACATTACTAATGTAGGTATGTCAGTTACTGGTTTAATAAACATTACTTATATAGCTTTGTCAGTTATTCGTTTAACATACATTACTAATTTTGCTATGTCAGTTACTGTTTTAACATACATTACTAATGAAGGTATGTAAATTACATGTTTAACAGATATTACTAATGTAGCTATGTCAGTTGCTGGTATAACATACATTACTAATGTAGATATGTAAGTTACTCGTTTAACATATTTTACTTATGTAGCTACGTCAGTTACTTGTTTAACATACATTACTAATGTAGCTATGTAAGTTACTGGTGTAACAAACATTACTAATGTAGCTATGTCAGTTACTGGTATAACACATTACTAACATAGCTATGTGAGTTACAGGTATAACATACATTACTAATGTAGCTATGTCAATTTCTGGTATAACACACATTATTGATGTAGCTACTTCAGATGCTGGAATATCATACATTACTAATGTAGCTATGACAGTTTCTGCTATAATACATTATTCATGATGCAATGTCAGTTACTGGTAAAATATACCTTACTAATTTAGCTATGACAGTTACTGGTTCAATATGCATTACTTATGTAGCTATGTTAGTTACTGGTATAAGAAAGATTACTAATGTAGCTATATCAATTACTGGTATAACATACATTACCAATGTAGATATGTGAGTTACTTGTTTATCATACATTAGTAATGTAGCTGTGTGAGTTACTGGTTTAACATACATTACTAATGTAGCTATGTCAGTTACTGGTATAACATACATTACTAATATAGCTATGTCAGTTACCAGTATAACATACATTACTAATGTCGCTGTGTCAGTTTCTGGTATAACATACATTACCTAATGTAGCTAAGTCAGTTACTGATATAACATACATTACTAATGTAGGTATGTCAGTTACTGGTTTAATAAACATTACTTATGTAGCTGTGTCAGTTCTTCGTATAACATACATTACTAAGGTAGCTTTGTCAGTTTCTGGTTTAACATACTTACTAATTTACCTATCTAATTTACTGGTATAGATTGATTACTAAAGTAGCTATGTCAGTTACTGGTATAACACACATTACTATGTGTGTTATATATATAACTAGTGTATCAATGTCAGATACTAATAAAACAAACATTACCAATGTACCTATGTCAGTTACTGGTATAACATACATTACTCAAGTAGGTATGTCAGTTACTGCTTTAAAGTACATTACTAATGTAGCTTTGTCAGTTGCTGGTATAACATACATTACCTAATGTAGCTAAGTCAGTTACTGGTTTAACATTCATTACTAATGTAGCTATGTCAGTTACCGGTCTAATATACATTACTAAATTAGCTATGTAGGTTACTAATTTAATATATATTACTAATGTAGCTATGTCAGTTACTGGTATAACATACACTATTTATGTACCTATGTCAGTTACTCGTATAACATACATTACTAATGTAGCTATTTTAGTTATAGGTTTAACATACATTACTAAAGTAGCTATGTCAGTTACTGGTGTAACATTCATTACTAATACAGCTATGTCCGTAACTGGAATAACATTTATTACTAATTGTTATGTAAATATCGTGTAAATGTTGTCGAGAGTATTATGTAAATATCATGTAAATGTTGTCGAGAGTATTATGTAAATGTTATGTAAACGACAACCATGTCGAGTGTTATGTAAATGTCATGTAAATATCATATAACGTCGTATTTGAATTCCCATATTTATTGTTTATAATTCTATATTTACATTATTGTTTCGAGGTTTAAATCAGTAAAATTTAAAGTAACATTTTAGAATCAATTAAAATTCATTTTGAAATTTTTAAAACTAAATAGATTGATCACTTGTATTGGCCTGGTGTTTGTACTGTGGAATTCTGGGAAGTCACGCGAATAGTATATAAACAGATGACGATGCGAGGGAATCCTGCAGGGAATCCTGCAGCGCGCAATTTAAACCCTGACTGACTGAATTCTGCAAAAGGAAAAGATAAAGTCAAAAAGTCAAAAATGATTTTCCCTTAATTTGTCTCTGAAACTGAGTGAGTTTTAACTTTACGAGAGTGGCACGTGTGGAATTTCGCACGAGACACGAGTCGACCTTGAAGTACGGAATACGATCGTTCATACCGCGTTGAAAGCGCCGGTTCTCTTCCGATTACCGAAGCCAAGTAACGGCGGGCCCGATTAATACTCTTACGTTTAGTCTCGACAGTTTTACGACGTTTTAGGCGCGGTACATTTTTGTTTTTAGACGGACGGGAGACGGACACCGAGATCATCGGACGTGTGTTTTTCAGTCCCTGCAGTCTCAGTACGTGACTACAGGCAGGTTTTGGTATAACCAACCAGGTCCATGCACCTTAAGGTTTTACCAAGACCAATACCATATTTGAAGACCCATTTACTACCAACGCAAGATGACCAGGAAAAGAGTTACCAGGTCAACCAGTGAAGCTCTGTCAAGTTCTGAGCAAATAGACCTCCTCCAAGACGCCACAGATTGTTGTTCGGTCAGCGAGCCTGAATCGGACAACATGCCAATCTCAGACTCAAGTGATAACAATTCATGCACTTCCCTTCAAGACAACACTACCGTTCTTGAAGTAGCCGATCTGCTTGAAAAGCCATCTAAGACAAAACATCATCATCAACAAACCTCGTCCCCTGTTAAGAACATAACCAATCCACCCCCATCCATCAACACTAAGGTCCAACCCAAGCTGCCACCAGCCATAATTATCGAGGGAATCCCAGCCACGACAAGAACTCCCGAAATTGCCAATGAACTCAAAAAACTGTTCCCCCACGTTATCTTTCAAGAATTAAGACGTCTCCCAAGAGGAGGGGTTATTATTAAATGTGCTGACCCCCACAGTTACGGAACAATCGCTCAAGCCATGGCCTAATAATGCCTTTAAAGGTGCCAACATTTCAACGCGTATCCCGGGTAATCAGCTCCCAGGTAAAGAGGTCGTCATCCGCAGTGTTCCCTTCGACATAACCTTGGATGAAGTTAAGGAAGAACTAGAAACACAAGGTATCGAAGTCAACAAGCTCACCCGCATCAAGTCACCGAAAACTGGCCTCCCAACACCACTAATAAAAATTAGTATCCCCAACGAGAAAACGGCCGAGAAAGTTCTCTCCTCAGGTATCATACTATATTATAACCACCATCAAGTCGAAGAAGTAAGAAACACCGCCCCAAGAGTTTTACAGTGCTTCAAGTGCCAACGCTTCGGTCACACCGCGAATGCGTGCAGATCGCTTGTCCGCTGCGTCAGATGCAGCGGACCTCATCAAGTCACTGCATGCCCCAATGAGAGAGAAGCCACCCGATGCGCAAATTGCAAAGGGCCGCATGCTTCATCCTACCGTGGCTGCCCCGCATACCAAGCTATTCTCAACAAACAACAACCAACACCTGCCACTTCACAAATCCCTCCCATTACAAAAAAATCAATCCGTTTTGCCTCACCAGTGGCTCCAGCACAAACGGGCACTCTACCACGTAAAAATAACCAACAACCCACCCCAGCACCTAATCCCACGACTAAGAAAACCTACGCTGAAGCAACTCAGGGATCAAGCAATAACAATGAGAGTTCTTCACAAAAACAGTTTATCGACATTCTGCAAGCTATGACGGTAATCATCACCGATGTTTTATCTAATCTACTTAGTGATATCGTCAATACAGATCAAGTAGCAATGTTAGCCTGGAAGAGTGCTTGTAACCTTCTAGAAACCGACAAACTCATCAATCCTGTACGAATGGGGATCCAACTTGAACATCTCAGAAGAAACCGTCGAAGATGCTATGAAACCTTTCAAGACTCCACCGAATAAATTGGTAAGTACTCCCTCACCTTTCTTCTACCTCCTTTCCTAAATGGTTAACATAATGCACATTAACGTTCGTGGAGGTCTAAACCATAAAAAATATGAAATATTCCAACTACTTACTAAAACTACAACAGATATCCTGTTTTTAAATGAAACCCTTCTAAAAGCTAACACTAAATTTAGTCTTCCCGGCTACAACTTAAAACACTCACCTGTTAACCACAATAAGCGAGGTATTGCAATACTTTATCTCAACTCCTTAGTAATCTCCTTCCCTAATTTAAACTATAGCTCCGATAACGAATTTATCATTTGCCAGATTCAAACCTTATCTACTCCCATAACACTAATCGCCATGTACGTCTCCCCACAAACAAAACCCGATACCACCACACTACAGCAAATTCACAATTCCTTCCCAAACGCCATTATAATTGGCGATCTTAATAGCAAACATACAGATTTTAACTGCCGAACAACCAACCGAAACGGAACCATCCTACACCAATTTATAGAGCATAATAATCTTGTCACCCTAAACAACGACCAAACCACCCACACGCATATCAATGGAAACGAATACATCCTCGACCTAGTAATAGCCCCCAGCAGTCAGTCTAGGTTTTTAACCAACTTCCAAGTTCTCCATGACATCGGTAGCGACCATTACCCAATTTATATACAAATTCATCCCAACACCTCACCTAAAACTAACTCACGCCCACCACTGCCCGACTACACCCGTGCCAACTGGAACCAACTTAACCAACTCATCGAAAAACAGCTACCTTCAGTAAAAACAATAGCCGCGTGTGAGACAGATATAGAAGAGTATGCAGCTCAAATCACCAATACAATCCAAAGAGCCATATCAAATACCACACCTACCACAACACACAATACCAATCCCAACTCCTGGAAAATCAACCCCGACATACACCAGGCTATAATCCAAAGACGCCGTTTACGACGACAGTTCATATCCTCTCGTAATCCAGCCATTAAAACCCAAATCAACAGCACCAACAACAAAATCAAAGCCCTGATTAAAACCCTTCAAACCGAAAACTGGAACAACTTATGTAATTCTATTGAAAAATCATACCCGAACCCATCCTTATTTTGGAAGAAAATTAAAACCATTACTAACACCAAAACCCCCAACAATTACCCTGACATTATATACAACAATATCCTAGCAACCTCCGACCCTGACAAAGCTCAACTCTTTGCCCAGTATTTCACAAACACCTTCGTCACCCCTGTAATCGCATCCTTCGATCAATCCCACTACATTACAACTACCCAAACCATAAGATCAAACCCCACCTTATTCTCCCCCCTTTTTCCCATCACTCTCAAACAAGGCAATCATCCCCACTCCTACTATACTCGACCAATATCAATAACCGAAATCAAACTTATTCTTAAGAAAATAAAAAACAAAGCCCCTGGACCCGATCGCATCAGTAACCAAGTCCTTAAAAATCTTTCCGACACTAACCTAAAACATCTTGTTTCAATCTTCAATCTATCTTTCTTCTCAGGTTACTACCCTAACATATGGAAAACCGCTCTAATTAGAGTTTTGCCGAAAAAAGACAAAGACCATACCGATCCAAATAATTACAGACCAATCAGCCTTCTGAACACATTAGGTAAACTCATGGAAAAAGCCGTAACCAACAGGATCTATTGCTATCTTGAAACCAATAACCTGATCAGCGACAATCAAAACTCTGGTAGAAGAAACAGACAAACCACTGACCACCTAGCACGTCTCACGGAATCAGTTTTCAAAGGATTCAATAGGAAACAAACAACTGTCGCCACCTTTTTAGACGTCCAAAAAGCATTTGACTCTGTCTGGCATGATGGCCTTCGCCATAAAATCTTAACCATTGGCATCCCTCCTACATTAGTTCGCTGGATATCCAGCTTCCTCATTAACCGCCAAGCGACCATTAAGATTAACAACTCGATCTCACACCCATTTTGTTTTAACGCAGGCGTTCCCCAAGGCTCAGTACTTAGCCCTTTATTATACAATATATATGTTAACGACATACCTTTTCCCTCACTTAACTCAACCCTTTTCTCGCAATATGCAGACGACATCGCCATTTGGAGCACTTCAAGTAACCCCCAAACCGCTGCCTCGCGTGTTCAAGTATCCCTGAATGCAGTATCCCATTGGTGTAATAAATGGCGAGTCATTCTAAACCCCACAAAAACGCAAGCCATAACATTCCACAGAAAAGTCAACAAATACAGGAAAAAATTCCAAAACATTAAACTCAACCTAAATAACACTGACATTCGTTTCACCCAATCCATAACCTTTCTAGGCCTTATCCTGACTAATAACCTTTCCTGGACCCCACATTTTCAGAAAATCGCCAAACTAGCAAGCCAAAGAATCTTTTTCCTCAAGCGTATCAGTGGACCTAACAAGGGATGTTCCCCCAAAATCATAATCACAATATACAAAGCACTCATAAGACCACTGTTCGAATATGGTAACCCATCCACTTGTAACATGTCCAAAAAACAATATTCACTACTTCAAAATTTGCAAAACCGGGTAATCAAAATCGCCTACCGCCTACCAAACTACACTCCCCCAAGCTATCTAAACTCCCTAACCCAACTACCATCAAACAGGGACCGATTTATCCAACTCTCCAAAAAATATTACACGAAAGCCTACAACGGAAATCACCAAACACGCCATTTATTCCAAATAGCAGATACCCCCAGTACCTGGACTAAGTATACTTCACCTTTAAACTGGATTATTAATCTTAATGACCAATGATACCGAACCAAGTGTATATATGCCTTTAACACTTTTTTCACTTTTCAGTTTGGGCACTGGGTGGGTATTTTTTTCGGCGCCCACCCAGTGAAAGTGGTTTTCTCCGGGCACTCCGGTTTCCCCCACACCAAATTTACTGTCATTGGATTTACAGATCCCAGACACTGGCCCTGTAAGGTCCGGCTATCTCTACTCCTTTCTCTCTCTATCACCCCCTATTCTCATTCCCATACCCTTTCTCACTCTCTATTTCTACCTTTCTATCTCTCTCTCCCTCTACCAATGTTCTTACCGTTCTCTGTTTTTCTTCTCCCAAAAAAGAAGCAAGACCCACTGCAACCTTGATCTTCCTGCTCGTGATCCAGCTCTTCATCCAAAACCAAAGACTATCAATCAAGCTCTCCCGCTCCTCAACAACCTACCGTAGTTACTTTCCGACACACAACATAAATAAAATCTATTATACATGACACATCACAACAAATTCATGCGTGGGGTTGAAGAGAAACAAAAGTTTCTGAGCGCCCCTGGTTTACCTTAGGGGACTCCCTAAGGTCTTCAAACCAAAACGACTACCAAGTCAAAAGGTAAAGGTAAAGGGAAAGAGATCAGCCACTTTTACTTGGGCCAAGAAGTAGATCAGCCACTTTTACTCGGGTCAAGAAGTAGATCAGCCACTTTTCATTCGGGTCAAGAAGTAAGTCATCCATTTTATTCGGATCAAGAACTTTGTCTTGTTAGAGAACGTTTAAACTGAATTTGTGAATAGAGCTAGATCGACTGGGGCGGTGAAGGATTTTATTCCGTCAACCTTTATAATTCAGTCGGATTACGGGTTATATCGAAAGTTAATCGGAATTGGACTGTGAATTTTTGTTTGAAATTACCCATTCAAACTTCGAAAATTTCTCCGTGGGACTGAATTCAACGCCTAGATTGGAACTTTGGATTTCGGATTTGGACACTTATCCTGGATCATATTATTAAGCACAGGCCAGTACTTTTTGTATTATAAGTTGTTTTGATGGATGAAATTGGATGTCTGTTATAGCCATTAGATAATATATCTTGTGTCTATCACATGAGTAGATAATTATAATAAATTGAACAAGCTGCTATCTGTGTCTTTCTGTTGCGTTCAGTCCGCAATAAAAAACGTAACACTAATGTAGCTATGTCAGTTAGTGGTTTAACATACATTACTAATGTAGCTATGTCAGTTACTGGTTTAACATACATTACTAATGTAGCTGTGTCAGTTACTGGTATAACATACATTACTAATGTAGCTATGTCAGTTACTGGTTTAACATTCATTACTAATTTACTTATCTAATTTACTGGTATAGATTGATTACTAAAGTAGCTATGTCAGTTACTGGTATAACACACATTACTTATGAAGCTGTATCAGTTACTGGTTTAACATATATAACTAATATAGCAATGTCAGATACTAATATAACAAACATTACTAATGTACCTATGTCAGTTATTCGTTTAACATACATTACTAATGTAGCTATGTCAGTTACTGGTTTAACATTCATTACTAATTTACTTATCTAATTTACTGGTATAGATTGATTACTAAAGTAGCTATGTCAGTTACTGGTATAACACACATTACTAAGGTAGCTATGTCAGTTACTGGTTTAACATACATCACTAATGTTGCTATCTAAGTTACTCGTTTCACATACATTACTAATGTCGCTATGTCAATTACTGTTTTAAAATACGGCACTAATGTAGCTATGTCAGTTACTGTTTTAACATACATTACTAATGTAGCTATGTCAGTTACTTGTATAACATACATTACTAATGTAGCTATGTCAGGTACTGGTTTAACGTACATTACTATTGTAGCTTTGTCAGTTGCTGGTATAACATACATTACTTAGGAAGCTATACCAGTAACTGGTTTAACATACATAACTAATGTAGCAATGTCAGATACTAATATAACAAACATTACTAATGTACCTATGTCAGTTACTGGTATAACATACATTACTCCTTTAGCTATGTCACTAACTGCTTTAAAGTACATTACCTAATGTAGCTAAGTCAGTTACTGGTTTAACATTCATTACTAATGTAGCTATGTCAGTTACCAGTATAACATACATTACTAATGTAGCTATGTCAGTTACCAGTATAACATACATTACTAATGTAGCTGTGTCAGTTTCTGGTATAACATACATTACCAAATGTAGCTAAGTCAGTTACTGATATAACATACATTACTAATGAAGGTATGTACGTTACTGGTTTATTAAACATTACATATGTAGCTGTGTCAGTTCTTCGTATAACATACATTACGAAGGTAGCTTTGTCAGTTTCTGGTTTAACATACATTACTTAAGTAGCTATGTCATTTACTGGTTTAACATACTTACTAATTTACCTATCTAATTTACTAGTATAGATTGATTACTAAAGTAGCTTGTCAGTTACTGGTATAACACACATTACTTAGGAAGTTATATCAGTTACTTGTTTAACATATATAACTAATGTAGCAATGTCAGATACGAATATAACAAACATTACTAATGTACATATGTCAGTTACTGATTTAACATTCATTACTAATGTAGCTATGTCAGTTACCGGTCTAACATACATTACTAAATTAGCTATGTCAGTTACTAGTTTTATATACATTACTAATGTAGCTATGTCAGTTACTGGTATAACAAACGCTATTTATGTACCTATTTCAGTTACTGTTATAACATACATTACTAATGTATGTATGTCAGTTATAGGTTTAACATACATTACTAATGTAGCTATGTCAGTTTTTGGTTAAAGATACATTACTAAAGTAGCTTTATCAATAACTGATATAACATAAATTACTAACATGCTATGTGAGTTACTGGTATAACATACATTACTGATGTAGCAATGTCAATTACTGGTATAACATACATTATTAATGTAGCTATGTCAGTTACTGGTATAACATACATTACTAATGTAGCTATGTCAGTTACTGGTTTAACATACATTTTTAATGTAGCTACGTCAGTCACTGGTGTAACATACATTACTAATGTAGCTATGTAAATTACTGGTTTAACATACATTACTATTGTAGCTATGTCAATTACTGGTATAACAAACATTACTAATGTTGGTATATTAGTTACTGGTATAACATAGATTACTAATGTAGCTATGTCAGTTACTGGTATAACAGAGATTACTAATGTAGCTATGTCAGTTGCTGGTATAACATACATTAGTAATGAAGCTATGTCAATTATTTGTTTAACATAAATTACTAATGCAGGTATGTAAATTCCATATTTAACAGACATTACTAATTTAGCTATGTCAGTTGCTCGTATAACATACATTACTAATGTAGATATGTCAGTTACTTGTTTAACATACATTACTCATGTAGCTATGTCAGTTACTGGTTTAACATACATTACTAATGCAGCTATGTCAGTTCCTGGAATAATATACCTTACTAATGTAGCTATGGCAGTTATGATATAACATACATTACTAATGTAGCTATGTCAGTTACTGGTTTAACATACATTACTAATGTAGCTATGTCAGTTACTGGTTTAACATACATTATTAATGTAAATATGTCAGTAACTGGTATAACATACATTACTAATGAAGATATGTCAGTTACTGGTATGACATACATTACTAACGTAGCTATGTCAGTTACTGGTTTAACATACATTATTTATGTAGCAATATTAGTTACTTGTTTAACATACATTACTAATCTAGCGATGTTAGTTACTGGTTTTGTCAGTTACTGGTATAACATACATTACTAATAAAGCTATGTTAGTTACTGGTATAACATGCATTACTAATGTAGCTATGTCAGTTACTGGTATAAGATACATTACTAATATAGCTATGTCAGTTACTAGTATAACATACATTACTAATGTAGCTGTGTCAGTTTCTGGTGTAACATACATTACCTAATGTAGCTAAGTCAGTTACTGATATAACAAACAATACTAATGTAGGTATGTCAGTTACTGGTTTAATAAACATTACTTAGGTTGCTATGTCATTTACTGGTTTAACTTACATTACTTATTTACCTATCTAATTTACTGGTAAAGATTGATTTCTAAAGTAGCTATGTCAGTTACTGGTATATCACACATTACTAATGTAGCTATGTCAGTTACTGGTTTAACATACATTACTAATGTAGCTATGTCAGTTACTGGTTTAACAAACATTACTAATATACCTATGTCAGTTTCTCGTATATCATACATTACTTAGGAAGCTATATCAGTTACTGGTTTAACATATATAACTAATGTAGCAATGTCAGATACTAATAAAACAAACATTACTAATGTACCTATGTCAGTTACTGGTATAACATACATTACTCATGTAGGTATGTCAGTTACTGGTATAACAGATATTACTAATGTTGGTATATTAGTTACTGGTATAACATACATTAGTAATGAAGCTATGTCAGTTATTTGTTTAACATACATTACTAATATAACTATGTCAATTACTGGTTTTACAAACATTACTAATGTAGCTATGTCAGTTACTGGTATAACATACATTACTAATGTAGCATGTGGTTACTGGTATGACATACATTACTAATGTCGCTATGTCAGTTACTGGTATAACAGAGATTACTAATGTTGGTATATTAGTTACTGGTATAACATAGATTACTAATGTAGCTATGTCAGTTACTGGTATAACATAGATTACTAATGTAGCTATGTCAGTTACTGGTATAACAGAGATTTTTAATGTAGCTATGTCAGTTGCTGGTATAACATACATTAGTAATGAAGCTATGTCAGTTATTTGTTTAACATGCATTACTAATATAGCTATGTAAATTACTGGTTTAACATACATTACTAATGTAGCTATGTCAATTACTGGTATCACAAACATTACTAAGGTAGCTATGTCAGTTACTGGTATAACATAGATTACTAATGTGACAGGTGGTTACTGGTATCACATACATTACTAATGTCGCTATGTCAGTTACTGGTATAAAATACTTAATAATGTAGCTATGTCCGTTACTGGTATGACATACATTACTAATGTAGCTATGTCAGTTACTGGTTTAACATACATTACTAATGTAGCTGTGTCAGTTACTGGTTTAACAAACATTACTAATGTAGCTATGTCAGTTACTGGTATAACATACATTACTAACATAGCTATGTCAGTTACTAGTATAACATACATTACTAATGTAGCTGTGTCAATTTCTGGTATAACATACATTACCTAATGTAGCACAGTAAGTTACTGATATAACATACATTACTAATGTAGGTATGTCAGTTACTGGTTTAATAAACATTACTTATGTAGCTATGTCAATTCTTCGTATAACATACATTACTAAACTAGCTTTGTCAGTTTTTTGTTTAACATACATTAATTAGGTAGATATGTCATTTAGTGGTTTAACATACATTAAAAATTTGCCTAACTAATTTACTGGTATAGATTGATTACTAAAGTAGCTATGTCAGTTACTGGTATAACACACATTACTAAGGTAGCTATGTCAGTTACTGGTTTAACATACATCACTAATGTTGCTATGTTAGTTACTCGTTTCACATACATTACTAATGTAGCTATGTCAATTACTGTTTTAAAATACATTACTAATGTAGCTATGTCAGTTACTAGTTTTACATACTTACTAATTTACCTATCTAATTTACTGGTAAAGATTGATTTCTAAAGTAGCTATGTCAGTTACTGGTATATCACACATTACTAAGGTAGCTATGTCAGTTACTGATTTAACATACATTACTAATGTAGCTATGTCAGTTACTGGTTTAACATACATTACTAATGTAGCTATGTCAGTTACTGGTTTAACATACATTACTAATGTAGCTATGTCAGTTACTGGTTTAACATACATTACTAATATACCTATGTCAGTTTCTCGTATAACATACATTACTTAGGAACCTATATCAGTTACTGGTTTAACATATATAACTAATGTAGCAATGTCAGATACTAATAAAACAAACATTACTAATGTACCTATGTCAGTTACTGCTATAACATACATTACTCATGTAGCTATGTCAGTTAGTGGTATAATAGAGATTACTAATGTTGGTATATTAGTTACTGGTATAACATACATTAGTAATGAAGCTATGTCAGTTATTTGTTTAACATACATTACTAATATAACTATGTAAATTACTGGTTTAACATACATTACTAATGTAGCTATGTCAATTACTGGTTTTACAAACATTACTAATGTAGCTATGTCAGTTACTGGTAAAACAGAGATTACTAATGTTGGTATATTAGTTACTGGTATAACATAGATTACTAATGTAGCTATGTCAGTTACTGGTATATTATAGATTACTAATGTAGCTATGTCAGTTACTGGATTTTACAGAGATTTTTAATGTAGCTATGTCAGTTGCTGGTATAACATACATTAGTAATGAAGCTATGTCAGTTATTTGTTTAACATGCATTACTAATATAGATATGTAAATTACTGGTTTAACATACATTACTAATGTAGCTATGTCAATTACTGGTATCACAAACATTACTAAGGTAGCTATGTCAGTTACTGGTAAAACATAGATTACTAATGTAACATGTGGTTACTGGTATGACATACATTACTAATGTCGCTATGTCAGTTACTGGTATAAAATACTTAATAATGTAGCTATGTTCCTTACTGGTATGACATACATTACTAATGTAGCTATGTCAATTTCTGGTATAACATACATTATTAATGTGGCTACTTCAGTTACTGGTTTAACATACATTACTAATGTAGCTGTGTCAGTTACTGGTTTAACAAACATTACTAATGTAGCTATATCAGTTACTGGTATAACATACATTACTAACATAGCTATGCCAGTTACTAGTATAACATACACTACTAATGTAGCTGTGTCAATTTCTGGTATAACATACATTACCTAATGTAGCACAGTAAGTTACTGATATAACATACATTACTAATGTATCTATGTCAGTTGTTGGTATATCATACATTACTAATGTAGATATGTCAGTTACTGGTATAACATACATTACTAATGTAGCTGTGTCAGTTACTGGTATATCATACATTACTAATGTCGCTATGCCCATTACTGGTTTAACATACATTAGTAATGTTGGGATGTTAGTTACTCGTATAACATAGATTACTAATGTAGCAATGTCAGTTACTGGTATAACAGAGATTACTAATGTAGCTATGTCAGTTGCTTGAATAACATACATTAGTAATGAAGCTATGTCACTTATTTGTTTTACATACATTACTAATATAGCAATTTAAATTACTGGTTTAACATATATTAGTAATGTAGATATAACAATTACTGGTATCACATACATTACTAATGTCGCTATGTCAGTTACTGGTATGAGATACCTAAAAATGTAGCTATGTCCGTTACTGGTATGACATACATTACTAATGTAGCTATGTCAATTTCTGGTATAACATACATTACTAATGTTGCTATGTCAGTTACTGGTATGAGATACCTAAAAATGTAGCTATGTCCGTTACTGGTATGACATACATTACTAATGTAGCTATGTCAATTTCTGGTATAACATACATTACTAATGTTGCTATGTCAGTTACTGTTTTAACATACATTTTTAATGCAAGTATGTAAAACACATGTTTAACAGACATTACTAATGTAGCTATGTCAGTTGCTGGTATAACAAACATTAGTAATGTTGATATGTTAGTTACTGGTATTACATAGATTACTAATGTAGCAATGTCAGTTACTGGTATAACAGTGATTACTAATGTAGCTATGGCAGTTGCTGCTATAACATACATTACAAATGAAGCTATGTCAGTTATTTGTTTAACATACATTACTAATATAGCTATATAAATTACTGGTTTAACATACATTACTAATGTAGCTATGTCAGTTAATGGTATAACATACATTATTCAGGAAGCTATGTCAGTTACTGGTATAACATACATTACTGATGTAGCAATGTCAATTACTGGTATAACATACATTACTAATCTAGCGATGTTAGTAACTAGTTTTTTTAGTTACTGGTATAACATACATTATTAATGTAGCTATGTCGTGACTGGTATAACATACATTACTTATGTAGCTATGTCATCTACTTCTTTAACATACATTACTAATCTAGCGATGTGAGTTACTGGTTTTGTCAGTTACTGGTATAACATAGATTACTAATGAAGCTAGGTCAGTTGCTGGAATAACATACATTACTAATGAAGCTATGTCAGTTACTGGTATAACATACATTATAAATGTAGCTATGTCAGTTACTGGTTTAACAAAGATTAGTAATGTAGCTGTGTCAGTTACTGGTTTAACATACATTACTAATGTAGCTATGTCAGTTATCAGTATAACATACATTACTAATGTAGCTATGTCAGTTACCAGTATAACATACATTACTAATGTAGCTATGTCAGTTACTGGTATAACAAACGCTATTTATGTACCTATGTCAGTTACTGTTATAACATACATTACTAATGTATCTATGTCAGTTATAGGTTTAACATACATTACTAATGTAGCTATGTCAGTTTTTGGTTAAAGATACATTACTAAAGTAGCTATATCAATAACTGATATAACATAAATTACTAACATAGCTATGTGAGTTACTGGTATAACATACATTACTGATGTAGCAATGTCAATTACTGATATAACATACATTATTAATGTAACTATGTCAGTTACTGGTATAACATACATTTTTTATGTAGCTACGTCAGTCACTGGTGTAACATACATTACTAATGTTGCTATGTAAAATACTGGTTTAACATACATTACTATTGTAGCTATGTTAATTACTGGTATAACAAACATTACTATTGTTGGTATATTAGTTACTGGTATAACATACATTACTAATGTAGCTATGTCAGTTACTGGTATAACAGAGATTACTAATGTAGCTATGTCAGTTGCTGGAATAACATACATTAGTAATGAAGCTATGTCAATTATTTGTTTAACTTACATTACTAATATAGCTATGTAAATTACTGGGTTAACATACATTTCTAATTTAGCTATGTCAGTTACTGGTTTCACATACATTACTAATGTAGCTATGTCAGTTACTGGTATAACATACATTATTCATGTAGTTATCTTCTTTACTCGTATAACATACTTTACTAATGTAGCTATGTTACTTACTGGTTTAACATACATTACTGATATAGCTATGTCACTTCCTGGTATAACATACATTATTTAGGTAGCTATGTTAGTTACTGGTATAACATACTTTACTAATGCAGCTATGTCAATATCTGGTATAACATACTTTACTAATGTTGCTATGTCAGTTACTGTTTTAACATAAATTACTAATGCAGGTATGTAAATTACATATTTAACAGACATTACTAATGTAGCTATGTCAGTTGCTCGTATAACATACATTACTAATGTAGATATGTCAGTTACTTGTTTAACATACATTACTCATGTAGCTATGTCAGTTACTGGTTTAACATACATTACTAATGCAGCTATGTCAGTTCCTGGAATAACATACCTTACTAATGTAGCTATGGCAGTTTATGGTATAACATACATTACTAATGTAGCTATGTCAGTTCTGGTATAACATACATTACTAATGTAGCTATGTCAATTACTGGTTTAACATACATTAACAATGCAGCAATGTAAATTAATGGTTTAACATACATTACTAATAGAGCTATGTCAGTAACTGGTTTAACATACATTATTAATGAAAATATGTCAGTAACTGGTATAACATACATTACTAATGAAGATATGTCAGTTACTGGTATGACATACATTACTTATGTTTCTATGTCAGTTACTGGTTTAACATACATTACTAATGTAGCTATGTAAATTACTGGTTTAACATACATTACTAATGTAGCTATGTCAGTTACTGGTATAACATACATTTTTTATGTAGCTATGCCAGTTACTGGTATAACATACATTACTAATGTAGCTATGTCAGTTACTGGTATGACATACATTACTAATGTAGCTATGTCACTTACTTGTATAACAAACATTACTAATGTAGCTATATCAGTTACTGGTATAA
Source organism: Carcinoscorpius rotundicauda (assembly GCA_011833715.1). Classification (NCBI taxonomy): domain Eukaryota; kingdom Metazoa; phylum Arthropoda; class Merostomata; order Xiphosura; family Limulidae; genus Carcinoscorpius; species Carcinoscorpius rotundicauda. Next base: position 559,906 of record CM022392.1, read on the forward strand.
CATACATTACCAATGTAGATATGTCAATTACCTTTTTGACATACATTACTCATGTAGCTATGTCAGTTACTGGGTTAATATACATTACTATTGCAGCTATTTTAGTTCCTGTTATAACATACATTAATAATATAGCTATGGCAGTTACTGGTATATCATACATTACTAATGTAGCTATGTAAATTACTGGTTTAACATAGATTACTAATGTAGTTAAGTGAGTTCTGGTATAACATACATTACTAATGTAGCTATGTCAGTTACTTGTTTAACATACACTACTAATATAGCTATGTAAGTTACTGGTGTAACAAACATTACTAATGTAGCTATGTCAGTTACTGGTATAACACATTACTAACATAGCTATGTGAGTTACAGGTATAACATACATTACTAATGTAGCTATGTCAATTACTGGTATAACACACATTATTAATGTAGCTATGTCAGTTACTCGTTTAACATATATTACTGATGCAGCTATGTCAGATGCTGGAATATCATACATTACTAATGTAGCTATGACAGTTTCTGCTATAATACATTATTCATGTAGCTATGTCAGTTACTGGTAAAACATACATTACTAATGTAGCTATGACAGTTACTGGTTCAATATGCATTACTTATGTAGCTATGTCAGTTTATGGTATAACATACATTACTAATGTAGCTATGTCAGTTACTTTTTTAACATGCATTACTATTGTTCCTATGTCAGTTACTGGTTTAACATACATTACTAATGTAGCTATGTCAGTTACTGGTATAACATACATTACTAATGTAGCTATGTCAGTTACTGGTTTAACATACATTACTAATGTAGCTATGTTAGTTACTGGTATAACAAAAATTACTAATGTAGCTATATCAATTACTGGTATAACATACATTACCAATGTAGATATGTCAGTTACTTGTTTAACATACATTACTCATGTAGCTATGTCAGTTACTGGTTTAACATACAATACTAATGCAGCTATGTCAGTTCCTGGAATAACATACCTTACTAATGTAGCTATGGCAGTTTATGGTATAACATACATTACTAATGTAGCGCTGTCAGTTACTGGTATGACATACATTACTTTTGTTCCTATGTCAGTTACTCGTTTAACATACATTACTAATGTAGTTATGTCTGTGACTGGTATAACATACATTACTTATGTAGCTATGTCAGTTACTCGTTTAACATACATTATTTATGTAGCAATAATAGTTACTTGTTTAACATACATTACTAATCTAGCGATGTTAGTAACTAGTTTTTTAGTTACTGGTATATCATACATTACTAATGTAGTTATGTCAGTTACTGGTTGAGCATACATTACTAATGTAGCTGTGTTAGTTACTCGTATAACATACATTACTAAGGTATCTATGTCAGTTACTGATTGAATATACATTACTTATGTATGTATGTCAGCTACCTCTTTAACATACATTACTAATGTAGGTATGTCAGTTACTGGTTTAACATACATTAACAATGCAGCAGTGTAAATTACTGATTTAACATACATTACTTACGTAGCTATGTCAGCTACTTCTTTAACATACATTACGAATCTAGCGATGTTAGTTACTGGTTTTGTCAGTTACTGGTATAACATACATTACTATTGAAGCTATGTCAGTTACTGGTATAACATACATTATTGATGTAGCTATGTCAGTTACTGGTTTAACATACATTACTAATGTAGCTATGTCAGTTACTGGTATAAGATACATTACTAATATAGCTATGTCAGTTACTAATATAACATACATTAAAAATGTAGCTGTGTCAGTTTCTGGTATAACATACATTACCTAATGTAGCTAAGTCAGTTACTGATATAACAAACATTACTAATCTAGGTATGTCAGTAACTGGTTTAATAAACATTACTTATGTAGCTGTGTTAGTTCTTCATATAACATACATTACGAAGGTACCTATGTCATTTACTGGTTTAACTTACATTACTTACTTACTTATCTAATTTACTGGTAAAGATTGATTACTAAAAAAGCTATGTCAGTTACTGGTATAACATACATCACTAATGTAGCTATGTGAGTTATAGGTTTAACATACATTACTAATGTAGCTATGTCAGTTACTGGTGTAACATTCATTACTAATATTGCTATGTCCGTAACTGGAATAACATTCATTACTAATGTAGCTATGTCAGTTACTGGTATAACATACATTTTTATGTAGCTATGTCAGTTACTGGTATAACATACATTACTAATGTAGCTATGTCAGTTACTGGTATAACATACATTACTAATGTAGCTATGTCAGTTACTGGTTTAACATACATTACTAATGTAGCTATGTCAGTTACTGGTATAACAAACATTACTAATGTAGCTATATCAGTTACTGGTATAACATACATTACCAATGTAGATATGTCAGTTACTTGTTTAACATACATTACTAATGTAGCTATGTCAATTACTGGTTTAACATACATTAACAATGCAGCAATGTAAATTACTGGTTTAACATACATTACTAATGTAGCTATGTCAGTTACTGGTTTAATATACATTATTAATTTAAATATGTCAGTAACTGGTATAACATACATTACTAATGTAGCTATGTCAGTTACTGGTATAACATACATTACTAATGTAGCTATGTCAGTTACTGGTTTAACATACATTATTTATGTAGCTATATTAGTTACTTGTTTAACATACATTACTAATCTAGCGATGTTAGTAACTAGTTTTTTTAGTTACTGGTATAACATACATTACTAATCTAGCTATGTCAGTTACTGGTTTAGCATACATTACTAATGTAGCTGTGTCAGTTACTCGTATAACATACATTACTAAAGTAGCTATGTTAGTTACTGATTTAACATACATTACTTATGTAGCTATGTCAGCTACTTCTTTAACATACTTTACTAATCTAGCGATGTTAGTTACTAGTTTTGTCAGTTACTGGTATAACATACATTATTCATGTAGCTATGTCAGTTACTGGTTTAACATACATTACTAATGTAGCTGTGTCAGTTACTGTTTTAATATACATTACTAATGTAGCTATGTCAGTTACTGGTATAACATGCATTACTAACATAGCTATGTCAGTTACTAGTATAACATACATTACTAATGTAGCTGTGTCAGTTTCTGGTATCACATACATTACCTAATGTAGCTAAGTCAGTTACTGATATGACATACATTACTAAAGTAGGAATGTAAGTTACTGTTTTAATAAACATTACTTATGTAGCTGTGTCAGTTCTTCGTATAACATACATTACTAAAGTAGCTTTGTCAGTTTCTGGTTTAACATACAATACTTAGGTAGCTATGTCATTTACTGGTTTAACATACATTACTAATTTATTTAACTAATTTACTGGTATCGATTGATTGCTAAAGTAGCTATGTCAGTTACTGGTATAACACACATTACTAAGGTAGCTATGTCAGTTACTGGTTTAACATACATCACTAATGTTGCTATGTTTGTTACTGGTTTCACATACATTACTAATGTAGCTATGTCAATTACTGTTTTAAAATACATTACTAATGTAGCTATGTCAGTTACTGGTATAATATCCATTACTAATGTAGCTGTGTCAGTTTCTGGTATAACATACATTACCTAATGTAGCTTAGACAGTTACTGGTATAACATACATTACTAATGTAGATATGTCAGTTAATGGTTTAAAATACATTACTAATGTAGCTGTGTCAGTTCGTCGTATAACATACATTACTGAGGTAACTATGTCAGTTACTGGTTTAACATACATTACTAATGTAGCTATGTCTGTTACTGGTTTAACATACATTATTATGTAAAATGTCAGTAACTGGTTTAACATACATTACTAATGAAAATATGTCAGTTATAGGTATGACATACTTTACTTTTGTTTCTATGTCAGTTATTGGTTTAACATACATTACTAATGTAGGTATGTCTGTGACTGGTATAACATACATTACTTATGTAGCTATGTCAGTTACTGGTTTAACATACATTATTTATGTAGCAATAATAGTTACTTGTTTAACATACATTACTAATCTAGCGATGTTAGTAACTAGTTTTTTAGTTACTGGTATAACATACATTACTAATGTAGTTATGTCAGTTACTGGTTGAGCATACATTACTAATGTAGCTGTGTCAGTTACTCGTATAACATACATTACTGAGGTATCTATGTGAGTTACTGATTTAATATACATTACTTATGTATGTATGTATGTCAGCTGCTTCTTTAACGTACATTACTAATGTAGGTATGTCAGTTACTGGTTTAACATACATTAACAATGCAGCAATGTAAATTATTGATTTAACATACATTACTTACGTAGCTATGTCAGCTACTTCTTTAACATACATTACGAATCTAGCGATGTTAGTTACTGGTTTTGTCAGTTACTGGTATAACATACATTACTAATGAAGCTATGTCAGTTACTGGTATAACATACATTATTAATGTAGCTATGTCAGTTTCTGGTTTAACATACATTACTTAGGTAGATATGTAAATTACTGGTTTAACATACTTACTAATTTACCTATCTAATTTACTGGTATAGATTGATTACTAAAGTAGCTATGTCAGTTACTGGTATAACACACATTACTTAGGAAGCTGTATCAGTTACTGGTTTAACATATATAACTAATATAGCAATGTCAGATACTAATATAACAAACATTGCTAATGTACCTATGTCAGTTATTCGTTTAACATACATTACTAATGTAGCTATGTCAGTTACTGGTTTAACATTCATTACTAATTTACTTATCTAATTTACTGGTATAGATTGATTACTAAAGTAGCTATATCAGTTACTGGTATAACACACATTACTAAGGTAGCTATGTCAGTTACTGGTTTAACATACATCACTAATGTTGCTATCTACGTTACTCGTTTTACATACATTACTAATGTCGCTATGTCAATTACTGTTTTAAAATACGTTACTAATGTAGCTATGTCACTTACTGTTTTAACATACATTACTAATGTAGCTATGTCAGGTACTGGTTTAACGTACATTACTATTGTAGCTTTGTCAGTTGCTGGTATAACATACATTACTTAGGAAGCTATATCAGTAACTGGTTTAACATATATAACTAATGTAGTAATGTCAGATACTAATATAACAAACATTACTAATGTACCTAAGTCAGTTACTGGTATAACATACATTACTCCTGTAGCTATGTCACTAACTGCTTTAAAGTACATTACCTAATGTAGCTAAGTCAGTTACTGGTTTAACATTCATTACTAATGTAGCTATGTCAGTTACTGGTCTAATATACATTATTAAATTTCCTATGTCAGTTACTAGTTTAATATACATTACTAATGTACCTATGTCAGTTACTGGTATAACATACATTACTAATGTAGATATATCAGTTATAGGTTTAACATACATTACTAATGTAGCTATGTCAGTTACTCGTGTAACATACCTTACTAATGTAGCTATGGCAGTTATGATATAACATACATTACTAATGTAGCTATGTCAGTTACTGGTTTAACATACATTACTAATGTAGCTATGTCAGTTACTGGTTTAACATACATTATTAATGTAAATATGTCAGTAACTGGTATAACATACATTACTAATGAAGATATGTCAGTTACTGGTATGACATACATTACTAACGTAGCTATGTCAGTTACTGGTTTAACATACATTGTTTATATAGCTATATTAGTTACTTTTTAACATACATTACTAATCTAGCGATGTTAGTAACTAGTTTTTTTAGTTACTGGTATAACATACATTACTAATGTAGCTATGTCGTGACTTTTATAACACACATTACTTATGTAGCTATGTCATCTACTTCTTTAACATACATTACTAATCTAGCGATGTTAGTTACTGGTTTTAGCAGTTACTGGTATAACATACATTACTAATGAAGCTAGGTCATTTGCTGGAATAACATACATTACCAATGAAGCTATGTCAGTTACTGGTATAACATACATTATAAATGTAGCTATGTCAGTTACTGGTTTAACATACATTAGTAATGTAGCTGTGTCAGTTACTGGTTTAACATACATTACTAATGTAGCTATGTCAGTTACTGGTATAAGATACATTACTAATATAGCTATGTCAGTTATCAGTATAACATACATTACTAATGTCGCTGTGTCAGTTTCTGGTATAACATACATTACCTAATGTAGCTACGTCAGTTACTGATATAACATACATTACTAATGTAGGTATGTCAATTACTGGTTTATTAAACATTACTTATGTAGCTATGTCAGTTACTCGTTTAACATATATTACTGATGCAGCTACTTCAGATGCTGGAATATCATACATTTCTAATGTTGCTATGACAGTTTCTGCTATAAATCATTATTCATGATGCAATGTCAGTTACTGGTAAAACATACATTACTAATTTAGCTATGACAGTTACTGGTTCAATATGCATTACTTATGTAGCTATGTTAGTTACTGGTATAAGAAAGATTACTAATGTAGCTATATCAATTACTGGTATAACATACATTACCAATGTAGATATGTGAGTTACTTGTTTATCATACATTAGTAATGTAGCTGTGTCAGTTACTGGTTTAACATACATTACTAATGTAGCTATGTCAGTTACTGGTATAACATACATTACTAATATAGCTATGTCAGTTACCAGTATAACATACATTACTAATGTCGCTGTGTCAGTTTCTGGTATAACATACATTACCTAATGTAGCTAAGTCAGTTACTGATATAACATACATTACTAATGTAGGTATGTCAGTTACTGGTTTAATAAACATTACTTATGTAGCTGTTTCAGTTCTTCGTATAACATACATGACTAAGGTAGCTTTGTCAGTTTCTGGTTTAACATACTTACTAATTTACCTATCTAATTTACTGGTATAGATTGATTACTAAAGTAGCTATGTCAGTTACTGGTATAACACACATTATTTAGGAAGCTATATCAGTTACTGGTTTAACATATATAACTAGTGTATCAATGTCAGATACTAATAAAACAAACATTACCAATGTACCTATGTCAGTTACTGGTATAACATACATTACTCATGTAGCTATGTCAGTTACTGCTTTAAAGTACATTACTAATGTAGCTTTGTCAGTTGCTGGTATAACATACATTACCTAATGTAGCTAAGTCAGTTACTGGTTTAACATTCATTACTAATGTAGCTATGTCAGTTTCCGGTCTAATATACATAACTAAAGTAGCTATGTAGGTTACTAATTTAATATATATTACTAATGTAGCTATGTCAGTTACTGGTATAACATACACTATTTATGTACCTATGTCAGTTACTCGTATAACATACATTACTAATGTAGCTATTTTAGTTATAGGTTTAACATACATTACTAAAGTAGCTATGTCAGTTACTGGTGTAACATTCATTACTAATACAGCTATGTCCGTAACTGGAATAACATTTATTACTAATTGTTATGTAAATATCGTGTAAATGTTGTCGAGAGTATTATGTAAATATCATGTAAATGTTGTCGAGAGTATTATGTAAATGTTATGTAAACGACAACCATGTCGAGTGTTATGTAAATGTCATGTAAATATCATATAACGTCGTATTTGAATTCCCATATTTATTTTTTATAATTCTATATTTACATTATTGTTTCGAGGTTTAAATCGGTAAAATTTAAAGTAACATTTTAGAATCAATTAAAATTCATTGAGAAATTTTTAAAACTAAATAGATTGATCACTTGTATTGGCCTGGTGTTTGTACTGTGGAATTCTGGGAAGTCACGCGAATAGTATATAAACAGATGACGATGCGAGGGAATCCTGCAGCGCGCAATTTAAACCCTGACTGACTGAATTCTGCAAAAGGAAAAAGAAAAAGTCAAAAAGTCAAAAATGATTTTCCCTTAATTTGTCTCTGAAACTGAGTGAGTTTTAACTTTACGAGAGTGGCACGTGTGGAATTTCGCACGAGACACGAGTCGACCTTGAAGTACGGAGTACGATCGTTCATACCGCGTTGAAAGCGCCGGTTCTCTTCCGATTACCGAAGCCAAGTAACGGCGGGCCCGATTAATACTCTTACGTTTAGTCTCGACAGTTTTACGACGTTTTAGGCGCGGTACATTTTTGTTTTTAGACGGACGGGAGACGGACACCGAGATCATCGGACGTGTGTTTTTTCAGTCCCTGCAGTCTCAGTACGTGACTACAGGCAGGTTTTGGTATAACCAACCAGGTCCATGCACCTTAAGGTTTTACCAAGACCAATACCATATTTGAAGACCCATTTACTACCAACGCAAGATGACCAGGAAAAGAGTTACCAGGTCAACCAGTGAAGCTCTGTCAAGTTCTGAGCAAATAGACCTCCTCCAAGACGCCACAGATTGTTGTTCGGTCAGCGAGCCTGAATCGGACAACATGCCAATCTCAGACTCAAGTGATAACAATTCATGCACTTCCCTTCAAGACAACACTACCGTTCTTGAAGTAGCCGATCTGCTTGAAAAGCCATCTAAGACAAAACATCATCATCAACAAACCTCGTCCCCTGTTAAGAACATAACCAATCCACCCCCATCCATCAACACTAAGGTCCAACCCAAGCTGCCACCAGCCATAATTATCGAGGGAATCCCAGCCACGACAAGAACTCCCGAAATTGCCAATGAACTCAAAAAACTGTTCCCCCACGTTATCTTTCAAGAATTAAGACGTCTCCCAAGAGGAGGGGTTATTATTAAATGTGCTGACCCCCACAGTTACGGAACAATCGCTCAAGCCATGGCCTAATAATGCCTTTAAAGGTGCCAACATTTCAACGCGTATCCCGGGTAATCAGCTCCCAGGTAAAGAGGTCGTCATCCGCAGTGTTCCCTTCGACATAACCTTGGATGAAGTTAAGGAAGAACTAGAAACACAAGGTATCGAAGTCAACAAGCTCACCCGCATCAAGTCACCGAAAACTGGCCTCCCAACACCACTAATAAAAATTAGTATCCCCAACGAGAAAACGGCCGAGAAAGTTCTCTCCTCAGGTATCATACTATATTATAACCACCATCAAGTCGAAGAAGTAAGAAACACCGCCCCAAGAGTTTTACAGTGCTTCAAGTGCCAACGCTTCGGTCACACCGCGAATGCGTGCAGATCGCTTGTCCGCTGCGTCAGATGCAGCGGACCTCATCAAGTCACTGCATGCCCCAATGAGAGAGAAGCCACCCGATGCGCAAATTGCAAAGGGCCGCATGCTTCATCCTACCGTGGCTGCCCCGCATACCAAGCTATTCTCAACAAACAACAACCAACACCTGCCACTTCACAAATCCCTCCCATTACAAAAAAATCAATCCGTTTTGCCTCACCAGTGGCTCCAGCACAAACGGGCACTCTACCACGTAAAAATAACCAACAACCCACCCCAGCACCTAATCCCACGACTAAGAAAACCTACGCTGAAGCAACTCAGGGATCAAGCAATAACAATGAGAGTTCTTCACAAAAACAGTTTATCGACATTCTGCAAGCTATGACGGTAATCATCACCGATGTTTTATCTAATCTACTTAGTGATATCGTCAATACAGATCAAGTAGCAATGTTAGCCTGGAAGAGTGCTTGTAACCTTCTAGAAACCGACAAACTCATCAATCCTGTACGAATGGGGATCCAACTTGAACATCTCAGAAGAAACCGTCGAAGATGCTATGAAACCTTTCAAGACTCCACCGAATAAATTGGTAAGTACTCCCTCACCTTTCTTCTACCTCCTTTCCTAAATGGTTAACATAATGCACATTAACGTTCGTGGAGGTCTAAACCATAAAAAATATGAAATATTCCAACTACTTACTAAAACTACAACAGATATCCTGTTTTTAAATGAAACCCTTCTAAAAGCTAACACTAAATTTAGTCTTCCCGGCTACAACTTAAAACACTCACCTGTTAACCACAATAAGCGAGGTATTGCAATACTTTATCTCAACTCCTTAGTAATCTCCTTCCCTAATTTAAACTATAGCTCCGATAACGAATTTATCATTTGCCAGATTCAAACCTTATCTACTCCCATAACACTAATCGCCATGTACGTCTCCCCACAAACAAAACCCGATACCACCACACTACAGCAAATTCACAATTCCTTCCCAAACGCCATTATAATTGGCGATCTTAATAGCAAACATACAGATTTTAACTGCCGAACAACCAACCGAAACGGAACCATCCTACACCAATTTATAGAGCATAATAATCTTGTCACCCTAAACAACGACCAAACCACCCACACGCATATCAATGGAAACGAATACATCCTCGACCTAGTAATAGCCCCCAGCAGTCAGTCTAGGTTTTTAACCAACTTCCAAGTTCTCCATGACATCGGTAGCGACCATTACCCAATTTATATACAAATTCATCCCAACACCTCACCTAAAACTAACTCACGCCCACCACTGCCCGACTACACCCGTGCCAACTGGAACCAACTTAACCAACTCATCGAAAAACAGCTACCTTCAGTAAAAACAATAGCCGCGTGTGAGACAGATATAGAAGAGTATGCAGCTCAAATCACCAATACAATCCAAAGAGCCATATCAAATACCACACCTACCACAACACACAATACCAATCCCAACTCCTGGAAAATCAACCCCGACATACACCAGGCTATAATCCAAAGACGCCGTTTACGACGACAGTTCATATCCTCTCGTAATCCAGCCATTAAAACCCAAATCAACAGCACCAACAACAAAATCAAAGCCCTGATTAAAACCCTTCAAACCGAAAACTGGAACAACTTATGTAATTCTATTGAAAAATTATACCCGAACCCATCCTTATTTTGGAAGAAAATTAAAACCATTACTAACACCAAAACCCCCAACAATTACCCTGACATTATATACAACAATATCCTAGCAACCTCCGACCCTGACAAAGCTCAACTCTTTGCCCAGTATTTCACAAACACCTTCGTCACCCCTGTAATCGCATCCTTCGATCAATCCCACTACATTACAACTACCCAAACCATAAGATCAAACCCCACCTTATTCTCCCCCCTTTTTCCCATCACTCTCAAACAAGGCAATCATCCCCACTCCTACTATACTCGACCAATATCAATAACCGAAATCAAACTTATTCTTAAGAAAATAAAAAACAAAGCCCCTGGACCCGATCGCATCAGTAACCAAGTCCTTAAAAATCTTTCCGACACTAACCTAAAACATCTTGTTTCAATCTTCAATCTATCTTTCTTCTCAGGTTACTACCCTAACATATGGAAAACCGCTCTAATTAGAGTTTTGCCGAAAAAAGACAAAGACCATACCGATCCAAATAATTACAGACCAATCAGCCTTCTGAACACATTAGGTAAACTCATGGAAAAAGCCGTAACCAACAGGATCTATTGCTATCTTGAAACCAATAACCTGATCAGCGACAATCAAAACTCTGGTAGAAGAAACAGACAAACCACTGACCACCTAGCACGTCTCACGGAATCAGTTTTCAAAGGATTCAATAGGAAACAAACAACTGTCGCCACCTTTTTAGACGTCCAAAAAGCATTTGACTCTGTCTGGCATGATGGCCTTCGCCATAAAATCTTAACCATTGGCATCCCTCCTACATTAGTTCGCTGGATATCCAGCTTCCTCATTAACCGCCAAGCGACCATTAAGATTAACAACTCGATCTCACACCCATTTTGTTTTAACGCAGGCGTTCCCCAAGGCTCAGTACTTAGCCCTTTATTATACAATATATATGTTAACGACATACCTTTTCCCTCACTTAACTCAACCCTTTTCTCGCAATATGCAGACGACATCGCCATTTGGAGCACTTCAAGTAGCCCCCAAACCGCTGCCTCGCGTGTTCAAGTATCCCTGAATGCAGTATCCCATTGGTGTAATAAATGGCGAGTCATTCTAAACCCCACAAAAACGCAAGCCATAACATTCCACAGAAAAGTCAACAAATACAGGAAAAAATTCCAAAACATTAAACTCAACCTAAATAACACTGACATTCGTTTCACCCAATCCATAACCTTTCTAGGCCTTATCCTGACTAATAACCTTTCCTGGACCCCACATTTTCAGAAAATCGCCAAACTAGCAAGCCAAAGAATCTTTTTCCTCAAGCGTATCAGTGGACCTAACAAGGGATGTCCCCCCAAAATCATAATCACAATATACAAAGCACTCATAAGACCACTGTTCGAATATGGTAACCCATCCACTTGTAACATGTCCAAAAAACAATATTCACTACTTCAAAATTTGCAAAACCGGGTAATCAAAATCGCCTACCGCCTACCAAACTACACTCCCCCAAGCTATCTAAACTCCCTAACCCAACTACCATCAATCAGGGACCGATTTATCCAACTCTCCAAAAAATATTACACGAAAGCCTACAACGGAAATCACCAAACACGCCATTTATTCCAAATAGCAGATACCCCCAGTACCTGGACTAAGTATACTTCACCTTTAAACTGGATTATTAATCTTAATGACCAATGATACCGAACCAAGTGTATATATGCCTTTAACACTTTTTTCACTTTTCAGTTTGGGCACTGGGTGGGTATTTTTTTCGGCGCCCACCCAGTGAAAGTGGTTTTCTCCGGGCACTCCGGTTTCCCCCACACCAAATTTACTGTCATTGGATTTACAGATCCCAGACACTGGCCCTGTAAGGTCCGGCTATCTCTACTCCTTTCTCTCTCTATCACCCCCTATTCTCATTCCCATACCCTTTCTCACTCTCTATTTCTACCTTTCTATCTCTCTCTCCCTCTACCAATGTTCTTACCGTTCTCTGTTTTTCTTCTCCCAAAAAAGAAGCAAGACCCACTGCAACCTTGATCTTCCTGCTCGTGATCCAGCTCTTCATCCAAAACCAAAGACTATCAATCAAGCTCTCCCGCTCCTCAACAACCTACCGTAGTTACTTTCCGACACACAACATAAATAAAATCTATTATACATGACACATCACAACAAATTCATGCGTGGGGTTGAAGAGAAACAAAAGTTTCTGAGCGCCCCTGGTTTACCTTAGGGGACTCCCTAAGGTCTTCAAACCAAAACGACTACCAAGTCAAAAGGTAAAGGTAAAGGGAAAGAGATCAGCCACTTTTACTTGGGCCAAGAAGTAGATCAGCCACTTTTACTCGGGTCAAGAAGTAGATCAGCCACTTTCATTCGGGTCAAGAAGTAAGTCATCCATTTTATTCGGATCAAGAACTTTGTCTTGTTAGAGAACGTTTAAACTGAATTTGTGAATAGAGCTAGATCGACTGGGGCGGTGAAGGATTTTATTCCGTCAACCTTTATAATTCAGTCGGATTACGGGTTATATCGAAAGTTAATCGGAATTGGACTGTGAATTTTTGTTTGAAATTACCCATTCAAACTTCGAAAATTTCTCCGTGGGACTGAATTCAACGCCTAGATTGGAACTTTGGATTTCGGATTTGGACACTTATCCTGGATCATATTATTAAGCACAGGCCAGTACTTTTTGTATTATAAGTTGTTTTGATGGATGAAATTGGATGTCTGTTATAGCCATTAGATAATATATCTTGTGTCTATCACATGAGTAGATAATTATAATAAATTGAACAAGCTGCTATCTGTGTCTTTCTGTTGCGTTCAGTCCGCAATAAAAAACGTAACACTAATGTAGCTATGTCAGTTAGTGGTTTAACATACATTACTAATGTAGCTATATCAGTTACTGGTTAAAGATACATTACTAAAGTAGCCATATCAATAACTGATATTACGTAAATTACTAACATAGCTATGTGAGTAACTGGTAAAACATACATTTCTGATGTAGCAATGTCAATTACTGGTATAACATACATTATTAATGTAGCTATGTCAGTTACTGGTATCACATACATAACTAATGTAGCTATGTCAGTTACTAGTATAACAGAGATTACTAATGTTGGTATATTAGTTACTGGTATAACATACATTAGTAATGAAGCTATGTCAGTTATTTGTTTGACATACATCACTAATATAACTATGTAAATTACTGGTTTAACATACATTACTAATGTAGTTATGTCAATAACTGGTATAACAAACATTACTAATGTAGCTATGTCAGTTACTAGTATAACATACATTACTACTGTAGGTATGTCAGTTACTGGTTTAATAAACATTACATATGTAGCTGTGTCAGTACTTCGTATAACATACATTACTAAAGTAGCTTTGTCAGTTTCTGGTTTAACATACATTACTTAGGTAGATATGTAAATTACTGGTTTAACATACTTACTAATTCACCTATCTAATTTACTGGTATAGATTGATTACTAAAGTAGCTATGTCAGTTACTGGTATAACACACATTACTTAGGAAGCTGTATCAGTTACTGGTTTAACATATATAACTAATATAGCAATGTCAGATACTAATATAACAAACATTACTAATGTACCTATGTCAGTTATTCGTTTAACATACATTACTAATGTAGCTATGTCAGTTACTGGTTTAACATTCATTACTAATTTACTTATCTAATTTACTGGTATAGATTGATTACTAAAGTAGCTATGTCAGTTACTGGTATAACACACATTACTAAGGTAGCTATGTCAGTTACTGGTTTAACATACATCACTAATGTTGCTATCTAAGTTACTCGTTTCACATACATTACTAATGTCGCTATGTCAATTACTGTTTTAAAATACGGCACTAATGTAGCTATGTCAGTTACTGTTTTAACATACATTACTAATGTAGCTATGTCAGTTACTTGTATAACATACATTACTAATGTAGCTATGTCAGGTACTGGTTTAACGTACATTACTATTGTAGCTTTGTCAGTTGCTGGTATAACATACATTACTTAGGAAGCTATACCAGTAACTGGTTTAACAATAATAACTAATGTAGCTATGTCAGATACTAATATAACAAACATTACTAATGTACCTATGTCAGTTACTGGTATAACATACATTACTCCTTTAGCTATGTCACTAACTGCTTTAAAGTACATTACCTAATGTAGCTAAGTCAGTTACTGGTTTAACATTCATTACTAATGTAGCTATGTCAGTTACCGGTCTAACATACATTACTAAATTAGCTATGTCAGTTTCTAGTTTAATATACATCACTAATGTACCTATGTCAGTTACTGGTATAACATACATTGCTAATGTAGCTATGTCAGTTACTGGTATAACATAGATTACTGATGTAGCTATGTCTATTACTTGTTTAACATACATTACTAATGTAGCTATGTCAGTTGTTGGTATATCATACATTACTAATGTAGATATATTTCAGTTACTGGTATAACATACATTACTAATGTCGCTATGCCCTTTACTGGTTTAACATACATTAGTAATGTTGGTATGTTAGTTACTGGTATAACATAGATTACTAATGTAGCAATGTCAGTTACTGGTATAACAGAGATTACTAATGTAGCTATGTCAGTTGCTTGTATAACATACATTACTAATGAAGCTATGTCACTTATTTGTTTAACATACATTACTAATATAGCAATGTAAATTACTGGTTTAACATATATTAGTAATGTAGATATAACAATTACTGGTATCACATACATTACTAATGTCGCTATGTCAGTTACTGGTATGAAATACTTAAAAATGTAGCTATGTCCGTTACTGGTATGACATACATTACTAATGTAGCTATGTCAATTTCTGGTATAACATACATTACTAATGTTGCTATGTCAGTTACTGTTTTAACATACATTTTTAATGCAAGTATGTAAATTACATGTTTAACAGACATTACTAATGTAGCTATGTCAGTTACTGGTATAACAAACATTAGTAATGTTGGTATGTTAGTTACTGGTATAACATAGATTACTAATGTAGCAATGTCAGTTACTGGTATAACAGAGATTACTAATGTAGCTATGTCAGTTGCTGCTATAACATACATTACAAATGAAGCTATGTCAGTTATTTGTTTAACATACATTACTAATATAGCTATATAAATTACTGGTTTAACATACATTACTAATGTAGATATGTCAATTACTGGTATCACAAACATTACTAATGTAGCTATATCAGTTACTGGTATAACATACATTACTGATGTAGCTATGTCAGTTACTTGTTTGACATACATTACTAATGTAGCTATGTCAGTTGTTGGTATAACATACATTACTAATGTACCTATGTTCGTTACTCGTATAACATACTTTACTAATGTAGCTATGTTAATTACTGGTTTAAGATACATTACTAATGTAGCTATGTCAGTTACTGGTATAACATACATTATTCAGGTAGCTATGTCAGTTACTGGTATAACATACATTACTTATGTAGCTATGTTAGTTACTGGTATAACATACATTACTAATGTAGCTATGTGAGTTACTGGTTTATCGTACATTAGTAATATAGCTATGTAAATTACTTGTTTAACATACATTACTAATGTAGCTATGTCAGTTGTTGGTATAACATACATTACTAATGTACCTATGTGAGTTACTGGTATATCATACATTACTAATGTAGTTAAGTGAGTTCCTGGTATAACATACATTACTAATGTAGCTGTGTCAGTTACTGGTATAACATACATTACTAATGTCGCTATGCCAGTTACTGGTTTAACATACATTACTAATGTAGCTATGTCAGTTACTGGTTTATCGTACATTACTAATGTAGCTATGTAAATTACTGGTTTAACATACATTGCTAATGTAGCTATGTCAGTTACTGGTATAACATACATTACTGATGTAGCTATGTCAGTTACTTGTTTAACATACATTACTAATGTAGCTATGTCAGTTACTGGTTTAACATACATTACTAATGTAGCTATGTCAGTTACTGGTATAACAAACAATACTAATGTATCTATATCAATAACAGATATAACATAAATTACTAACATAGCTATGTGAGTTACTGGTATAACATACATTACTGATGTAGCAATGTCAATTACTGGTATAACATACATTACTAATGTAGCTATGTCAAATACTGGTTTAACAACCATTAGTAATGTTGGTATGTTAGTTACTGGTATAACATAGATTACTAATGTAGCAATGTCAGTTACTGGTATAACAAAAATTACTAATGTAGCTATGTCAGTTGCTGGTATAACATACATTACTAATGAAGCTATATCAGTTATTTGTTTAACATACATTACTAATATAGCTATGTAAATTACTGGTTTAACATACATTACTAATGTAGATATGTCAATTACTGGTATCACAAACATTACTAATGTAGCTATGTCAGTTACTGGTATAACATACATTACTAATGTAGCATGAGGTCACTGGTATAACATACATTACTAATGTCGCTATGTCAGTTACTGGTATAAAATACTTAATAATGTAGCTACTTCAGTTACTGGTTTAACATACATTACTAATGTAGCTATGTCAGTTACTGGTTTAACATACATTACTAATGTAGCTATGTCAGTTAATGGTAAAACATACATTACTAATGTAGCTATTTCAGTTGCTGGTTTATCGTACATTACTAATGTAGCTATGTAAATTACTTGTTTAACATACATTGCTAATGTAGCTGTGTCAAATACTGGTATAACATACATTACTTATGTAGATAAGTCAGTTTTTTGTTTAACATACATTACTAATGTAGCTATGTTAGTTGTTGGTATATCATACATTACTAATGTAGATATGTCAGTTACTGGTTTAACATACATTACTAATGTAGCTCTGTCAATTACTGGTATAAGATACATTACTAATGTCGCTATGCCAATTACTGGTTTAACATACATTACTAATGTAGCTATGTAAGTTACTGGTTTATCGTACATTACTAATATAGCTATGTAAATTACTGGTTTAACATACATTGCTAATGTAGCTATGTCAGTTACTGGTATAACATACATTACTGATGTAGTTATGTCAGTTACTTGTTTAACATACATTATTAATGTAGCTAAGTCAGTTATTGGTATATCATACATTACTAATGTAGATATGTCAGTTACAGGTATAACATACATTACTAATGTAGCTGTGTCAGTTACTGGTATAACATACATTACTAATGTCGCTATGCCAGTTACTGTTTAACATACATTAGTAATGTTGGTATGTTAGTTACTGGTATAACATAGATTACTAATGTAGCAATGTCAGTTACTGGTATAACAGAGATTACTAATGTAGCTATGTCAGTTGCTTGAATAACATACATTACTAATGAAGCTATGTCACTTATTTGTTTAACATACATTACTAATATAGCAATGTAAATTACTGGTTTAACATATATTAGTAATGTAGATATAACAATTACTGGTATCACATACATTACTAATGTCGCTATGTCAATTTCTGGTATAACAAACATTACTAATGTTGCTATGTCAGTTACTGTTTTAACATACATTTTTAATGCAAGTATGTAAATTACATGTTTAACATACATTACTAATGAAGATATGTCACTTATTTGTTTAACATACATTACTAATATAGCTATGTAAATTACTGGTTTAACATACATTACTAATGTAGATATGTCAATTACTGGTATCACAAACATTACTAATGTAGCTATGTCAGTTACTGGTATAACATACATTACTAATGTAGCATGAGGTCACTGGTATAACATACATTACTAATGTCGCTATGTCAGTTACTGGTATAAAATATTTAATAATGTAGCTACTTCAGTTACTGGTTTAACTTACATTACTAATGTAGCTATGTCAGTTACTGGTTTAACATACATTACTAATGTAGCTATGTCAGTTAATGGTAAACATACATTACTAATGTAGCTATGTAAATTACTGGTTTAACATACATTGCTAATGTAGCTGTGTCAGTTACTGGTATAAGATACATTACTAATGTCGCTATGCCAGTTACTGGTTTAACATACATTACTAATGTAGCTATGTTAGTCACTGGTTTATCGTACATTACTAATATAGATATGTAAATTACTGGTTTAACATACATTGCTAACGTAGCTATGTCAGTTACTGGTATAACATACATTACTGATGTAGCTATGTCAGTTACTTGTTTAACATACATTACTAATGTAGCTATGTCAGTTGTTGGTATATCATACATTACTAATGTAGCTATGTCAGTTACTGGTATAACATACATTACTAATGTAGCTGTGTCAGTTACTGGTATAAGATACATTACTAATGTCGCTATCCCAGTTACTGGTTTAACATACATTAGTAATGTTGGTATGTTAGTTACTGGTATAACATAGATTACTAATGTAGCTATGTCAATTTCTGGTATAACATACATTACTAATGTTGCTATGTCAGTTACTGTTTTAACATACATTACTAATGCAAGTATGTAAATTACATGTTTAACAGACATTACTAATTTAGCTATGTCAGTTACTGGTATAACAAACATTAGTAATGTTGGTATCTTAGTTACTGGTATAACATAGATTACTAATGTAGCAATGTCAGTTACTGGTATAACAGAGATTACTAATGTAGCTATGTCAGTTACTGGTATAACAGTGATTACTAATGTAGCTATGTCAGTTGCTGCTATAACATACATTACAAATGAAGCTATGTCAGTTATTTGTTTAACATACATTACTAATATAGCTATATAAATTACTGGTTTAACATACATTACTAATATAGCTATATAAATTACTGGTTTAACATACATTACTAATGTAGATATGTCAATTACTCGTATCACAAACATTACTAATGTAGCTATGTTAGTTACTGGTTTATCGTACATTACTAATGTAGCTATGTAAATTACTGGTTTAACATACATTGCTAATGTAGCTATATCAGTTACTGGTATAACATACATTACTGATGTAGCTATGTCAGTTGTTGGTATAACATACATTACTAATGTACCTATGTTCGTTACTCGTATAACATACTTTACTAATGTAGCTATGTTAATTACTGGTTTAAGATACATTACTAATGTAGCTATGTCAGTTACTGGTATAACATACATTATTAATGTAGCTGTGTCAGTTACTGGTATAACATACATTACTAATGTCGCTATGCCAGTTACTGGTATAACATACATTACTAATGTAGCTATGTCAGTTACTGGTATAACAGGGATTACTAATGTAGCTATGTCAGTTGCTGGTATAACATATATTACTAATGAACCTATGTCAGTTATTTGTTTAACATACATTACTAATATACCTATGTAAATTACTGTTTTAACATACATTACTAATGCAAGTATGTAAATTACATGTTTAACAGACATTACTAATGTAGCTATGTCAGTTACTGGTATAACAAACATTAGTAATGTTGGTATGTTAGTTACTGGTATAACATAGATTACTAATGTAGCAATGTCAGTTACTGGTATAACAGAGATTACGAATGTAGCTATGTCAGTTACTGGTTTAACGGGGATTACTAATGTAGCTATGTCAGTTGCTGGTATAACATATATTACTAATGAACCTATGTCAGTTATTTGTTTAACATACATTACTAATATACCTATGTAAATTACTGGTTTAACATACATTGCTAATGTAGCTATGTCAGTTACTGGTATAACATACATTACTGATGTAGCTATGTCAGTTACTTGTTTAACATACATTACTAATGTAGCTATGTCAGTTGTTGGTATATCATACATTACTAATGTAGCTATGTCAGTTACTGGTATAACATACATTACTAATGTAGCTGTGTCAGTTACTGGTATAACATACATTACTAATGTCGCTATGCCAGTTACTGGTTTAACATACATTAGTAATGTTGGTATGTTAGTTACTGGTATAACATACATTACTAATGTAGCTATGTCAATTTCTGGTATAACATACATTACTAATGTTGCTATGTCAGTTACTGTTTTAACATACATTACTAATGCAAGTATGTAAATTACATGTTTAACAGACATTACTAATGTAGCTATGTCAGTTACTGGTATAACAAACATTAGTAATGTTGGTATGTTAGTTACTGGTATAACATAGATTACTAATGTAGCAATGTCAGTTACTGGTATAACAGAGATTACTAATGTAGCTATGTCAGTTACTGGTATAACAGAGATTACTAATGTAGCTATGTCAGTTGCTGCTATAACATACATTACTAATGAAGCTATGTCAGTTATTTGTTTAACATACATTACTAATATAGCTATGTAAATTACTGGTTTAACATACATTACTAATATAGCTATGTAAATTACTGGTTTAACATACATTACTAATGTAGATATGTCAATTACTGGTATCACAAACATTACTAATGTAGCTATGTTAGTTACTGGTTTATCGTACATTACTAATGTAGCTATGTAAATTACTGGTTTAACATACATTGCTAATGTAGCTATGTCAGTTACTGGTATAACATACATTACTGATGTAGCTATGTCAGTTGTTGGTATAACATACATTACTAATGTACCTATGTTCGTTACTCGTATAACATACTTTACTAATGTAGCTATGTTAATTACTGGTTTAAGATACATTACTAATGTAGCTATGTCAGTTACTGGTATAACATACATTATTCATGTAGCTGTGTCAGTTACTGGTATAACATACATTACTAATGTCGCTATGCCAGTTACTGGTATAACATACATTACTAATGTTGCTATGTCAGTTACTGGTATAACGGGGATTACTAATGTAGCTATGTCAGTTGCTGGTATAACATATATTACTAATGAACCTATGTCAGTTATTTGTTTAACATACATTACTAATATACCTATGTAAATTACTGTTTTAACATACATTACTAATGCAAGTATGTAAATTACATGTTTAACAGACATTACTAATGTAGCTATGTCAGTTACTGGTATAACAAACATTAGTAATGTTGGTATGTTAGTTACTGGTATAACATAGATTACTAATGTAGCAATGTCAGTTACTGGTATAACAGAGATTACGAATGTAGCTATGTCAGTTACTGGTTTAACGGGGATTACTAATGTAGCTATGTCAGTTGCTGGTATAACATATATTACTAATGAACCTATGTCAGTTATTTGTTTAACATACATTACTAATATACCTATGTAAATTACTGGTTTAACATACATTACTAATGTAGATATGTCAGTTGTTGGTATATCATACATTACTAATGTAGATATGTCAGTTACTGGTATAACATACATTACTAATGTAGCTGTGTCAGTTACTGGTATAACATACATTACTAATGTCGCTATGCCAGTTACTGGTTTAACATACATTACTAATGTAGATATGTCAATTACTGGTATCACAAACATTACTAATGTAGCTATGTTAGTTACTGGTTTATCGTACATTACTAATGTAGCTATGTAAATTACTGGTTTAAGATACATTGCTAATGTAGCTATGTCAGTTACTGGTATAACATACATTATTCATGTAGCTATGTCAGTTACTGGTATAACATACATTACTTATGTAGCTATGTTAGTTACTGGTATAACATACATTACTAAAGTAGCTATGTCAGTACTGGTTTATCGTACATTACTAATGTAGCTATGTAAATTACTAGTTTAACATACATTGCTAATGTAGCTATATCAGTTACTGGTATAACATACATTACTGATGTAGCTATGTCAGTTACTTGTTTAACATACATTACTAATGTAGCTATGTCAGTTGTTGGTATAACATACATTACTAATGTACCTATGTGAGTTACTGGTATATCATACATTACTAATGTAGTTAAGTGAGTTCCTGGTATAACATACATTACTAATGTAGCTGTGTCAGTTACTGGTATAACATACATTACTAATGTCGCTATGCCAGTTACTGGTTTAACATACATTACTAATGTAGCTATGTAAATTACTGGTTTAACATACATTGCTAATGTAGCTGTGTCAGTTACTTGTATAACATACATTACTGATGTAGCTATGTGAGTTACTTCTTTAACATACATTACTAATGTAGCTATGTCAGTTACTGGTTTAACATACATTACTAATGTAGCTATGTCAGTTACTGGTATAACAAACAATACTAATGTATCTATATCAATAACAGATATAACATAAATTACTAACATAGCTATGTGAGTTACTGGTATAACATACATTACTGATGTAGCAATGTTAATTTCTGGTATAACATACATTACTAATGTAGCTATGTCAAATACTGTTTTAACATACATTAGTAATGTTGGTATGTTAGTTACTGGTATAACATAGATTACTAATGTAGCAATGTCAGTTACTGGTATAACAGAGATTACTAATGTAGCTATGTCAGTTGCTTGTATAACATACATTACTAATGAAGCTATGTCACTTATTTGTTTAACATACATTACTAATATAGCTATGTAAATTACTGGTTAAACATACATTAGTAATGTAGATATAACAATTACTGGTATCACATACATTACTAATGTCGCTATGTCAGTTACTGGTATAACATACATTACTAATGTAGCATGAGGTCACTGGTATAACATACATTACAAATGTCGCTATGTCAGTTCCTGCTATAAAATACTTAATAATGTAGTTACTTCAGTTACTGGTTTAACATACATTACTAATGTAGCTATGTCAGTTAATGGTAAAACATACATTACTAATGTAGCTATGTCAGTTGTTGGTATATCATACATTACTAATGTAGATATGTCAGTTACTGGTTTAACATACATTGCTAATGTACCTGTGTCAGTTACTGGTATAAGATACATTACTAATGTCGCTATGCCAGTTACTGGTTTAACATACATTACTAATGTAGCTATGTCAGTTACTGGTTTATCGTACATTACTAATATAGCTATGTAAATTACTGGTTTAACATACATTGCTAACGTAGCTATGTCAGTTACTGGTATAACATACATTACTGATGTAGCTATGTCAGTTACTTGTTTAACATACATTACTAATGTAGCTATGTCAGTTGT
The DNA here is from genome assembly GCA_011833715.1 of Carcinoscorpius rotundicauda. NCBI lineage: Eukaryota > Metazoa > Arthropoda > Merostomata > Xiphosura > Limulidae > Carcinoscorpius > Carcinoscorpius rotundicauda. The sequence continues at coordinate 584,048 of CM022392.1, forward strand.
TGGTATATCATACATTACTAATGTAGATATGTCAGTTACTGGTATAACATACATTACTAATGTAGCTGTGTCAGTTACTGGTATAACATACATTACTAATGTCGCTATGCCAGTTACTGGTTTAACATACATTAGTAATGTTGGTATGTTAGTTACTGGTATAACATAGATTACTAATGTAGCTATGTCAATTTCTGGTATAACATACATTACTAATGTTGCTATGTCAGTTACTGGTATAACGGGGATTACTAATGTAGCTATGTCAGTTGCTGGTATGACATATATTACTAATGAACCTATGTCAGTTATTTGTTTAACATACATTACTAATATACCTATGTAAATTACTGTTTTAACATACATTACTAATGCAAGTATGTAAATTACATGTTTAACATACATTACTAATGCAAGTATGTAAATTACATGTTTAACATACATTACTAATGTAGCTATGTCAGTTACTGGTGTAACATTCATTACTTATATAGCTATGTCAGTTACTGGTATAACATACATTACTAATGTAGCTATGTCTGTTTTTGGTTTAAGATACATTACTAAAGTAGCTATATCAATAACTGATATAACATAAATTACTAACATAGCTCTGTGAGTTACTGGTATAACATACATTACTGATGTAGCAATGTCAATTACTGATATAACATACATTATTAATGTAACTATGTCAGTTACTGGTATAACATACATTACTGATGTAGCTATGTCAGTCACTGGTTTAACATACATTTTTAATGTAGCTACGTCAGTCACTGGTGTAACATACATTACTAGTTTTGCTATGTAAAATACTGGTTTAACATACATTACTATTGTAGCTATGTCAATTACTGGTATAACAAACATTACTAATGTAGCTATGTCAGTTACTGGTATAACAGAGATTACTAATGTAGCTATGTCAGTTGCTGGAATAACATACATTAATAATGAAGCTATGTCAATTATTTGTTTAACTTACATTACTAATATAGCTATGTAAATTACTGGTTTAACATACTTTTCTAATTTAGCTATGTCAGTTACTGGTTTAGCATACATTACTAATGTAGTTGTGTCAGTTAATCGTATAAGATACATTACTAAAGTAGCTATGTTAGTTACTGATTTAAGATACATTACTTATGTAGCTATGTTAGCTACTTCTTTAACATACTTTACTAATCTCGCGATGTTAGTTACTAGTTTTGTCAGTTACTGGTATAACATACATTATTAATGTAGCTATGTCAGTTACTGGTTTAACATACATTACTAATGTAGCTGTGTCAGTTACTGTTTTAACATACATTACTAATGTAGCTATGTCAGTTACTGGTATAACATACATTACTAACATAGCTATGTCAGTTACTAGTATAACATACATTACTAATGTAGCTGTGTCAGTTTCTGGTATAACATACATTACCTAATGTAGCTAAGTCAGTTACTGATATGACATACATTACTAATGTAGGAATGTAAGTTACTGGTTTAATAAACATTACTTATGTAGCTGTGTCAGTTCTTCGTATAACATACATTACTAAGGTAGCTTTGTCAGTTTCTGGTTTAACATACATTACTTAGGTAGCTATGTCATTTACTGGTTTAACATACATTACTAATTTACCTATCTAATTTACTGGTATAGAGTGATTACTAAAGTAGCTATGTCAGTTACTGGTATAACACACATTACTAAGGTAGCTATGTCAGTTACTGGTTTAACATACATCACTAATGTTGCTATGTTAGTTACTCGTTTCACATACATTACTAATGTAGCTATGTCAATTACTGTTTTAAAATACATTACTAATGTAGCTATGTCAGTTACTGGTATAACATACATTACTAATGTAGCTGTGTCAGTTTCTGGTATAACATACATTACCTAATGTAGCTAAGTCAGTTACTGGTATAACATACATTACTAATGTAGGTATGTCAGTTACTGGTTTAATAAACATTACTTATGTAGCTTTGTCAGTTATTCGTTTAACATACATTACTAATGTAGCTATGTCAGTTACTGGTTTAACATACATTACTAATGTAGCTATGTCAGTTACTGGTTTAACATACATTATTATGTAAAATGTCAGTAACTGGTATAACATACATTACTAATGAAAATATGTCAGTTACAGGTATGACATACATTACTTTTGTTTCTATGTCAGTTATTGGTTTAACATACATTACTAATGTAGGTATGTCTGTGACTGGTATAACATACATTACTTATGTAGCTATGTCAGTTACTGGTTTCACATACATTACTAATGTAGCTATGTCAATTTCTGTTTTAAAATACATTACTAATGTAGCTATGTCAGTTACTGGTATAATATCCATTACTAATGTAGCTGTGTCAGTTTCTGGTATAACATACATTACCTAATGTAGCTAAGACAGTTACTGGTATAACATACATTACTAATGTAGGTATGTCAGTTACTGGTTTAATAAACATTACTTATATAGCTTTGTCAGTTATTCGTTTAACATACATTACTAATTTTGCTATGTCAGTTACTGTTTCAACATACATTACTAATGAAGGTATGTAAATTACATGTTTAACAGATATTACTAATGTAGCTATGTCAGTTGCTGGTATAACATACATTACTAATGTAGATATGTAAGTTACTTGTTTAACATATTTTACTTATGTAGCTACGTCAGTTACTTGTTTAACATACATTACTAATGTAGCTATGTAAGTTACTGGTGTAACAAACATTACTAATGTAGCTATGTCAGTTACTGGTATAACACATTACTAACATAGCTATGTGAGTTACAGGTATAACATACATTACTAATGTAGCTATGTCAATTTCTGGTATAACACACATTATTGATGTAGCTACTTCAGATGCTGGAATATCATACATTACTAATGTAGCTATGTCAGTTTCTGCTATAATACATTATTCATGATGCAATGTCAGTTACTGGTAAAATATACCTTACTAATTTAGCTATGACAGTTACTGGTTCAATATGCATTACTTATGTAGCTATGTTAGTTACTGGTATAAGAAAGATTACTAATGTAGCTATATCAATTACTGGTATAACATACATTACCAATGTAGATATGTGAGTTACTTGTTTATCATACATTAGTAATGTAGCTGTGTCAGTTACTGGTTTAACATACATTACTAATGTAGCTATGTCAGTTACTGGTATAACATACATTACTAATATAGCTATGTCAGTTACCAGTATAACATACATTACTAATGTCGCTGTGTCAGTTTCTGGTATAACATACATTACCTAATGTAGCTAAGTCAGTTACTGATATAACATACATTACTAATGTAGGTATGTCAGTTACTGGTTTAATAAACATTACTTATGTAGCTGTGTCAGTTCTTCGTATAACATACATTACTAAGGTAGCTTTGTCAGTTTCTGGTTTAACATACTTACTAATTTACCTATCTAATTTACTGGTATAGATTGATTACTAAAGTAGCTATGTCAGTTACTGGTATAACACACATTACTATGTGTGTTATATATATAACTAGTGTATCAATGTCAGATACTAATAAAACAAACATTACCAATGTACCTATGTCAGTTACTGGTATAACATACATTACTCAAGTAGGTATGTCAGTTACTGCTTTAAAGTACATTACTAATGTAGCTTTGTCAGTTGCTGGTATAACATACATTACCTAATGTAGCTAAGTCAGTTACTGGTTTAACATTCATTACTAATGTAGCTATGTCATTTACCGGTCTAATATACATTACTAAATTAGCTATGTAGGTTACTAATTTAATATATATTACTAATGTAGCTATGTCAGTTACTGGTATAACATACACTATTTATGTACCTATGTCAGTTACTCGTATAACATACATTACTAATGTAGCTATTTTAGTTATAGGTTTAACATACATTACTAAAGTAGCTATGTCAGTTACTGGTGTAACATTCATTACTAATACAGCTATGTCCGTAACTGGAATAACATTTATTACTAATTGTTATGTAAATATCGTGTATATGTTGTCGAGAGTATTATGTAAATATCATGTAAATGTTGTCGAGAGTATTATGTAAATGTTATGTAAACGACAACCATGTCGAGTGTTATGTAAATATCATGTAAATATCATATAACGTCGTATTTGAATTCCCATATTTATTGTTTATAATTCTATATTTACATTATTGTTTCGAGGTAAAATTTAAAGTAACATTTTAGAATCAATTAAAATTCATTTTGAAATTTTTAAAACTAAATAGATTGATCACTTGTATTGGCCTGGTGTTTGTACTGTGGAATTCTGGGAAGTCACGCGAATAGTATATAAACAGATGACGATGCGAGGGAATCCTGCAGGGAATCCTGCAGCGCGCAATTTAAACCCTGACTGACTGAATTCTGCAAAAGGAAAAAGAAAAAGTCAAAAAGTCAAAAATGATTTTCCCTTAATTTGTCTCTGAAACTGAGTGAGTTTTAACTTTACGAGAGTGGCACGTGTGGAATTTCGCACGAGACACGAGTCGACCTTGAAGTACGGAATACGATCGTTCATACCGCGTTGAAAGCGCCGGTTCTCTTCCGATTACCGAAGCCAAGTAACGGCGGGCCCGATTAATACTCTTACGTTTAGTCTCGACAGTTTTACGACGTTTTAGGCGCGGTACATTTTTGTTTTTAGACGGACGGGAGACGGACACCGAGATCATCGGACGTGTGTTTTTTCAGTCCCTGCAGTCTCAGTACGTGACTACAGGCAGGTTTTGGTATAACCAACCAGGTCCATGCACCTTAAGGTTTTACCAAGACCAATACCATATTTGAAGACCCATTTACTACCAACGCAAGATGACCAGGAAAAGAGTTACCAGGTCAACCAGTGAAGCTCTGTCAAGTTCTGAGCAAATAGACCTCCTCCAAGACGCCACAGATTGTTGTTCGGTCAGCGAGCCTGAATCGGACAACATGCCAATCTCAGACTCAAGTGATAACAATTCATGCACTTCCCTTCAAGACAACACTACCGTTCTTGAAGTAGCCGATCTGCTTGAAAAGCCATCTAAGACAAAACATCATCATCAACAAACCTCGTCCCCTGTTAAGAACATAACCAATCCACCCCCATCCATCAACACTAAGGTCCAACCCAAGCTGCCACCAGCCATAATTATCGAGGGAATCCCAGCCACGACAAGAACTCCCAAAATTGCCAATGAACTCAAAAAACTGTTCCCCCACGTTATCTTTCAAGAATTAAGACGTCTCCCAAGAGGAGGGGTTATTATTAAATGTGCTGACCCCCACAGTTACGGAACAATCGCTCAAGCCATGGCCTAATAATGCCTTTAAAGGTGCCAACATTTCAACGCGTATCCCGGGTAATCAGCTTCCAGGTAAAGAGGTCGTCATCCGCAGTGTTCCCTTCGACATAACCTTGGATGAAGTTAAGGAAGAACTAGAAACACAAGGTATCGAAGTCAACAAGCTCACCCGCATCAAGTCACCGAAAACTGGCCTCCCAACACCACTAATAAAAATTAGTATCCTCAACGAGAAAACGGCCGAGAAAGTTCTCTCCTCAGGTATCATACTATATTATAACCACCATCAAGTCGAAGAAGTAAGAAACACCGCCCCAAGAGTTTTACAGTGCTTCAAGTGCCAACGCTTCGGTCACACCGCGAATGCGTGCAGATCGCTTGTCCGCTGCGTCAGATGCAGCGGACCTCATCAAGTCACTGCATGCCCCAATGAGAGAGAAGCCACCCGATACGCAAATTGCAAAGGGCCGCATGCTTCATCCTACCGTGGCTGCCCCGCATACCAAGCTATTCTCAACAAACAACAACCAACACCTGCCACTTCACAAATCCCTCCCATTACAAAAAAATCAATCCGTTTTGCCTCACCAGTGGCTCCAGCACAAACGGGCACTCTACCACGTAAAAATAACCAACAACCCACCCCAGCACCTAATCCCACGACTAAGAAAACCTACGCTGAAGCAACTCAGGGATCAAGCAATAACAATGAGAGTTCTTCACAAAAACAGTTTATCGACATTCTGCAAGCTATGACGGTAATCATCACCGATGTTTTATCTAATCTACTTAGTGATATCGTCAATACAGATCAAGTAGCAATGTTAGCCTGGAAGAGTGCTTGTAACCTTCTAGAAACCGACAAACTCATCAATCCTGTACGAATGGGGATCCAACTTGAACATCTCAGAAGAAACCGTCGAAGATGCTATGAAACCTTTCAAGACTCCACCGAATAAATTGGTAAGTACTCCCTCACCTTTCTTCTACCTCCTTTCCTAAATGGTTAACATAATGCACATTAACGTTCGTGGAGGTCTAAACCATAAAAAATATGAAATATTCCAACTACTTACTAAAACTACAACAGATATCCTGTTTTTAAATGAAACCCTTCTAAAAGCTAACACTAAATTTAGTCTTCCCGGCTACAACTTAAAACACTCACCTGTTAACCACAATAAGCGAGGTATTGCAATACTTTATCTCAACTCCTTAGTAATCTCCTTCCCTAATTTAAACTATAGCTCCGATAACGAATTTATCATTTGCCAGATTCAAACCTTATCTACTCCCATAACACTAATCGCCATGTACGTCTCCCCACAAACAAAACCCGATACCACCACACTACAGCAAATTCACAATTCCTTCCCAAACGCCATTATAATTGGCGATCTTAATAGCAAACATACAGATTTTAACTGCCGAACAACCAACCGAAACGGAACCATCCTACACCAATTTATAGAGCATAATAATCTTGTCACCCTAAACAACGACCAAACCACCCACACGCATATCAATGGAAACGAATACATCCTCGACCTAGTAATAGCCCCCAGCAGTCAGTCTAGGTTTTTAACCAACTTCCAAGTTCTCCATGACATCGGTAGCGACCATTACCCAATTTATATACAAATTCATCCCAACACCTCACCTAAAACTAACTCACGCCCACCACTGCCCGACTACACCCGTGCCAACTGGAACCAACTTAACCAACTCATCGAAAAACAGCTACCTTCAGTAAAAACAATAGCCGCGTGTGAGACAGATATAGAAGAGTATGCAGCTCAAATCACCAATACAATCCAAAGAGCCATATCAAATACCACACCTACCACAACACACAATACCAATCCCAACTCCTGGAAAATCAACCCCGACATACACCAGGCTATAATCCAAAGACGCCGTTTACGACGACAGTTCATATCCTCTCGTAATCCAGCCATTAAAACCCAAATCAACAGCACCAACAACAAAATCAAAGCCCTGATTAAAACCCTTCAAACCGAAAACTGGAACAACTTATGTAATTCTATTGAAAAATCATACCCGAACCCATCCTTATTTTGGAAGAAAATTAAAACCATTACTAACACCAAAACCCCCAACAATTACCCTGACATTATATACAACAATATCCTAGCAACCTCCGACCCTGACAAAGCTCAACTCTTTGCCCAGTATTTCACAAACACCTTCGTCACCCCTGTAATCGCATCCTTCGATCAATCCCACTACATTACAACTACCCAAACCATAAGATCAAACCCCACCTTATTCTCCCCCCTTTTTCCCATCACTCTCAAACAAGGCAATCATCCCCACTCCTACTATACTCGACCAATATCAATAACCGAAATCAAACTTATTCTTAAGAAAATAAAAAACAAAGCCCCTGGACCCGATCGCATCAGTAACCAAGTCCTTAAAAATCTTTCCGACACTAACCTAAAACATCTTGTTTCAATCTTCAATCTATCTTTCTTCTCAGGTTACTACCCTAACATATGGAAAACCGCTCTAATTAGAGTTTTGCCGAAAAAAGACAAAGACCATACCGATCCAAATAATTACAGACCAATCAGCCTTCTGAACACATTAGGTAAACTCATGGAAAAAGCCGTAACCAACAGGATCTATTGCTATCTTGAAACCAATAACCTGATCAGCGACAATCAAAACTCTGGTAGAAGAAACAGACAAACCACTGACCACCTAGCACGTCTCACGGAATCAGTTTTCAAAGGATTCAATAGGAAACAAACAACTGTCGCCACCTTTTTAGACGTCCAAAAAGCATTTGACTCTGTCTGGCATGATGGCCTTCGCCATAAAATCTTAACCATTGGCATCCCTCCTACATTAGTTCGCTGGATATCCAGCTTCCTCATTAACCGCCAAGCGACCATTAAGATTAACAACTCGATCTCACACCCATTTTGTTTTAACGCAGGCGTTCCCCAAGGCTCAGTACTTAGCCCTTTATTATACAATATATATGTTAACGACATACCTTTTCCCTCACTTAACTCAACCCTTTTCTCGGAATATGCAGACGACATCGCCATTTGGAGCACTTCAAGTAACCCCCAAACCGCTGCCTCGCGTGTTCAAGTATCCCTGAATGCAGTATCCCATTGGTGTAATAAATGGCGAGTCATTCTAAACCCCACAAAAACGCAAGCCATAACATTCCACAGAAAAGTCAACAAATACAGGAAAAAATTCCAAAACATTAAACTCAACCTAAATAACACTGACATTCGTTTCACCCAATCCATAACCTTTCTAGGCCTTATCCTGACTAATAACCTTTCCTGGACCCCACATTTTCAGAAAATCGCCAAACTAGCAAGCCAAAGAATCTTTTTCCTCAAGCGTATCAGTGGACCTAACAAGGGATGTTCCCCCAAAATCATAATCACAATATACAAAGCACTCATAAGACCACTGTTCGAATATGGTAACCCATCCACTTGTAACATGTCCAAAAAACAATATTCACTACTTCAAAATTTGCAAAACCGGGTAATCAAAATCGCCTACCGCCTACCAAACTACACTCCCCCAAGCTATCTAAACTCCCTAACCCAACTACCATCAAACAGGGACCGATTTATCCAACTCTCCAAAAAATATTACACGAAAGCCTACAACGGAAATCACCAAACACGCCATTTATTCCAAATAGCAGATACCCCCAGTACCTGGACTAAGTATACTTCACCTTTAAACTGGATTATTAATCTTAATGACCAATGATACCGAACCAAGTGTATATATGCCTTTAACACTTTTTTCACTTTTCAGTTTGGGCACTGGGTGGGTATTTTTTTCGGCGCCCACCCAGTGAAAGTGGTTTTCTCCGGGCACTCCGGTTTCCCCCACACCAAATTTACTGTCATTGGATTTACAGATCCCAGACACTGGCCCTGTAAGGTCCGGCTATCTCTACTCCTTTCTCTCTCTATCACCCCCTATTCTCATTCCCATACCCTTTCTCACTCTCTATTTCTACCTTTCTATCTCTCTCTCCCTCTACCAATGTTCTTACCGTTCTCTGTTTTTCTTCTCCCAAAAAAGAAGCAAGACCCACTGCAACCTTGATCTTCCTGCTCGTGATCCAGCTCTTCATCCAAAACCAAAGACTATCAATCAAGCTCTCCCGCTCCTCAACAACCTACCGTAGTTACTTTCCGACACACAACATAAATAAAATCTATTATACATGACACATCACAACAAATTCATGCGTGGGGTTGAAGAGAAACAAAAGTTTCTGAGCGCCCCTGGTTTACCTTAGGGGACTCCCTAAGGTCTTCAAACCAAAACGACTACCAAGTCAAAAGGTAAAGGTAAAGGGAAAGAGATCAGCCACTTTTACTTGGGCCAAGAAGTAGATCAGCCACTTTTACTCGGGTCAAGAAGTAGATCAGCCACTTTCATTCGGGTCAAGAAGTAAGTCATCCATTTTATTCGGATCAAGAACTTTGTCTTGTTAGAGAACGTTTAAACTGAATTTGTGAATAGAGCTAGATCGACTGGGGCGGTGAAGGATTTTATTCCGTCAACCTTTATAATTCAGTCGGATTACGGGTTATATCGAAAGTTAATCGGAATTGGACTGTGAATTTTTGTTTGAAATTACCCATTCAAACTTCGAAAATTTCTCCGTGGGACTGAATTCAACGCCTAGATTGGAACTTTGGATTTCGGATTTGGACACTTATCCTGGATCATATTATTAAGCACAGGCCAGTACTTTTTGTATTATAAGTTGTTTTGATGGATGAAATTGGATGTCTGTTATAGCCATTAGATAATATATCTTGTGTCTATCACATGAGTAGATAATTATAATAAATTGAACAAGCTGCTATCTGTGTCTTTCTGTTGCGTTCAGTCCGCAATAAAAAACGTAACACTAATGTAGCTATGTCAGTTAGTGGTTTAACATACATTACTAATGTAGCTATGTCAGTTACTGGTTAAACATACATTACTAAAGTAGCCATATCAATAACTGATATTACGTAAATTACTAACATAGCTATGTGAGTAACTGGTAAAACATACATTTCTGATGTAGCAATGTCAATTACTGGTATAACATACATTATTAATGTAGCTATGTCAGTTACTGGTATAACATACATAACTAATGTAGCTATGTCAGTTACTGGTATAACAGAGATTACTAATGTTGGTATATTAGTTACTGGTATAACATACATTAGTACTGAAGCTATGTCAGTTATTTGTTTGACATACATTACTAATATAACTATGTAAATTACTGGTTTAACATACATTACTAATGTAGTTATGTCAATAACTGGTATAACAAACATTACTAATGTAGCTATGTCAGTTACTAGTATAACATACATTACTAATGTAGGTATGTCAGTTACTGGTTTAATAAACATTACATATGTAGCTGTGTCAGTACTTCGTATAACATACATTACTAAAGCAGCTTTGTCAGTTTCTGGTTTAACATACATTACTTAGGTAGATATGTAAATTACTGGTTTAACATACTTACTAATTCACCTATCTAATTTACTGGTATAGATTGATTACTAAAGTAGCTATGTCAGTTACTGGTATAACACACATTACTTATGAAGCTGTATCAGTTACTGGTTTAACATATATAACTAATATAGCAATGTCAGATACTAATATAACAAACATTACTAATGTACCTATGTCAGTTATTCGTTTAACATACATTACTAATGTAGCTATGTCAGTTACTGGTTTAACATTCATTACTAATTTACTTATCTAATTTACTGGTATAGATTGATTACTAAAGTAGCTATGTAAGTTACTGGTATAACACACATTACTAAGGTAGCTATGTCAGTTACTGGTTTAACATACATCACTAATGTTGCTATCTAAGTTACTCGTTTCACATACATTACTAATGTCGCTATGTCAATTACTGTTTTAAAATACGGCACTAATGTAGCTATGTCAGTTACTGTTTTAACATACATTACTAATGTAGCTATGTCAGTTACTTGTATAACATACATTACTAATGTAGCTATGTCAGGTACTGGTTTAACGTACATTACTATTGTAGCTTTGTCAGTTGCTGGTATAACATACATTACTTAGGAAGCTATACCAGTAACTGGTTTAACATACATAACTAATGTAGCAATGTCAGATACTAATATAACAAACATTACTAATGTACCTATGTCAGTTACTGGTATAACATACATTACTCCTTTAGCTATGTCACTAACTGCTTTAAAGTACATTACCTAATGTAGCTAAGTCAGTTACTGGTTTAACATTCATTACTAATGTAGCTATGTCAGTTACCAGTATAACATACATTACTAATGTAGCTATGTCAGTTACCAGTATAACATACATTACTAATGTAGCTGTGTCAGTTTCTGGTATAACATACATTACCAAATGTAGCTAAGTCAGTTACTGATATAACATACATTACTAATGAAGGTATGTCAGTTACTGGTTTATTAAACATTACATATGTAGCTGTGTCAGTTCTTCGTATAACATACATTACGAAGGTAGCTTTGTCAGTTTCTGGTTTAACATACATTACTTAGGTAGCTATGTCATTTACTGGTTTAACATACTTACTAATTTACCTATCTAATTTACTAGTATAGATTGATTACTAAAGTAGCTTGTCAGTTACTGGTATAACACACATTACTTAGGAAGCTATATCAGTTACTTGTTTAACATATATAACTAATGTAGCAATGTCAGATACGAATATAACAAACATTACTAATGTACATATGTCAGTTACTGGTATAACATACATTACTCCTGTAGCTATGTCACTAACTGCTTTAAAGTACATTACCTAATGTAGCTAAGTCAGTTACTGATTTAACATTCATTACTAATGTAGCTATGTCAGTTACCGGTCTAACATACATTACTAAATTAGCTATGTCAGTTACTAGTTTTATATACATTACTAATGTAGCTATGTCAGTTACTGGTATAACAAACGCTATTTATGTACCTATGTCAGTTACTGTTATAACATACATTACTAATGTATGTATGTCAGTTATAGGTTTAACATACATTACTAATGTAGCTATGTCAGTTTTTGGTTAAAGATACATTACTAAAGTAGCTTTATCAATAACTGATATAACATAAATTACTAACATAGCTATGTGAGTTACTGGTATAACATACATTACTGATGTAGCAATGTCAATTACTGATATAACATACATTATTAATGTAACTATGTCAGTTACTGGTATAACATACATTACTTATGTAGCTATGTCAGTTACTGGTTTAACATACATTTTTAATGTAGCTACGTCAGTCACTGGTGTAACATACATTACTAATGTTGCTATGTAAAATACTGGTTTAACATACATTACTATTGTAGCTATGTCAATTACTGGTATAACAAACATTACTATTGTTGGTATATTAGTTACTGGTATAACATACATTACTAATGTAGCTATGTCAGTTACTGCTTTAACATACATTACTAATGTAGCTATGTCAGTTACTGGTATAACAGAGATTACTAATGTAGCTATGTCAGTTGCTGGAATAACATACATTAGTAATGAAGCTATGTCAATTATTTGTTTAACATAAATTACTAATGCAGGTATGTAAATTACATATTTAACAGACATTACTAATGTAGCTATGTCAGTTGCTGGTATAACATACATTACTAATGTAGATATGTCAGTTACTTGTTTAACATACATTACTCATGTAGCTATGTCAGTTACTGGTTTAACATACATTACTAATGCAGCTATGTCAGTTCCTGGAATAACATACCTTACTAATGTAGCTATGGCAGTTATGGTATAACATACATTACTAATGTAGCTATGTCAGTTACTGGTTTAACATACATTACTAATGTAGCTATGTCAGTTACTGGTTTAACATACATTATTAATGTAAATATGTCAGTAACTGGTATAACATACATTACTAATGAAGATATGTCAGTTACTGGTATGACATACATTACTAATGTAGCTATGTCAGTTACTGGTTTAACATACATTATTTATGTAGCAATATTAGTTACTTGTTTAACATACATTACTAATCTAGCGATGATAGTTACTGGTTTTGTCAGTTACTGGTATAACATACATTACTAATAAAACTATGTTAGTTACTGGTATAACATGCATTACTAATGTAGCTATATCAGTTACTGGTATAAGATACATTACTAATATACCTATGTCAGTTACTAGTATAACATACATTACTAATGTAGCTGTGTCAGTTTCTGGTGTAACATACATTACTAATGTAGCTATGTCAGTTACTGGTTTAACAAACATTACTAATATACCTATGTCAGTTTCTCGTATAACATACATTACTTAGGAAGCTATATCAGTTACTGGTTTAACATATATAACTAATGTAGCAATGTCAGATACTAATAAAACAAACATTACTAATGTACCTATGTCAGTTACTGGTATAACATACATTACTCATGTAGGTATGTCAGTTACTGGTATAACAGATATTACTAATGTTGGTATATTAGTTACTGGTATAACATACATTAGTAATGAAGCTATGTCAGTTATTTGTTTAACATACATTACTAATATAACTATGTCAATTACTGGTTTTACAAACATTACTAATGTAGCTATGTCAGTTACTGGTATAACATACATTACTAATGTAGCATGTGGTTACTGGTATGACATAGATTACTAATGTCGCTATGTCAGTCACTGGTATAACAGAGATTACTAATGTTGGTATATTAGTTACTGGTATAACATAGATTACTAATGTAGCTATGTCAGTTACTGGTATAACATAGATTACTAATGTAGCTATGTCAGTTACTGGATTTTACAGAGATTTTTAATGTAGCTATGTCAGTTGCTGGTTTAACATACATTACTAATGTAGCTATGTCAATTACTGGTATCACAAACATTACTAAGGTAGCTATGTCAGTTACTGGTATAACATAGATTACTAATGTGACAGGTGGTTACTGGTATCACATACATTACTAATGTCGCTATGTCAGTTACTGGTATAAAATACTTAATAATGTAGCTATGTCCGTTACTGGTATGACATACATTACTAATGTAGCTATGTCAGTTACTGGTTTAACATACATTACTAATGTAGATGTGTCAGTTACTGGTTTAACAAACATTACTAATGTAGCTATGTCAGTTACTGGTATAACATACATTACTAACATAGCTATGTCAGTTACTAGTATAACATACATTACTAATGTAGCTATGTCAGTTACTGGTTTAACATACATTACTAATGTAGCTATGTCAGTTACTGGTTTAACAAACATTACTAATATACCTATGTCAGTTTCTCGTATAACATACATTACTTAGGAACCTATATCAGTTACTGGTTTAACATATATAACTAATGTAGCAATGTCAGATACTAATTAAACAAACATTACTAATTTACCTATGTTAGTTACTGCTATAACATACATTACTCATGTAGCTATGTCAGTTAGTGGTATAATAGAGATTACTAATGTTGGTATATTAGTTACTGGTATAACATACATTAGTAATGAAGCTATGTCAGTTATTTGTTTAACATACATTACTAATATAGCTATGTAAATTACTGATTTAACATACATTACTAATGTCGCTATGTCAATTACTGGTATAACATACATTACTAATGTAGCATGTGGTTACTGGTATGACATACATTACTAATGTCGCTATGTCAGTCACTGGTATAACAGAGATTACTAATGTTGGTATATTAGTTACTGGTATAACATAGATTACTAATGTAGCTATGTCAGTTACTGGTATATTATAGATTACTAATGTAGCTATGTCAGTTACTGGATTTTACAGAGATTTTTAATGTAGCTATGTCAGTTGCTGGTATAACATACATTAGTAATGAAGCTATGTCAGTTATTTGTTTAACATGCATTACTAATATAGCTATGTAAATTACTGGTTTAACATACATTACTAATGTAGCTATGTCAATTACTGGTATCACAAACATTACTAAGGTAGCTATGTCAGTTACTGGTATAACATACATTACTAATGTAACATGTGGTTACTGGTATGACATACATTACTAATGTCGCTATGTCAGTTACTGGTATAAAATACTTAATAATGTAGCTATGTTCGTTACTGGTATGACATACATTACTAATGTAGCTATGTCAATTTCTGGTATAACATACATTATTAATGTGGCTATGTCAGTTACTGGTTTAACATACATTACTAATGTAGCTGTGTCAGTTACTGGTTTAACATACATTACTAATGTAGCTATATCAGTTACTGGTATAACATACATTACTAACATAGCTATGTCAGTTACTAGTATAACATACACTACTAATGTAGCTGTGTCAATTTCTGGTATAACATACATTACCTAATGTAGCACAGTAAGTTACTGATATAACATACATTACTAATGTATCTATGTCAGTTGTTGGTATATCATACATTACTAATGTAGATATGTCAGTTACTGGTATAACATACATTACTAATGTAGCTGTGTCAGTTACTGGTATATCATACATTACTAATGTCGCTATGCCCATTACTGGTTTAACATACATTAGTAATGTTGGGATGTTAGTTACTCGTATAACATAGATTACTAATGTAGCAATGTCAGTTACTGGTATAACAGAAATTACTAATGTAGCTATGTCAGTTGCTGGAATAACATACATTAGTAATGAAGCTATGTCAATTATTTGTTTAACTTACATTACTAATATAGCTATGTAAATTACTGGGTTAACATACATTTCTAATTTAGCTATGTCAGTTACTGGTTTCACATACATTACTAATGTAGCTATGTCAGTTACTGGTATAACATACATTATTCATGTAGTTATCTTCTTTACTCGTATAACATACTTTACTAATGTAGCTATGTTACTTACTGGTTTAACATACATTACTGATATAGCTATGTCACTTCCTGGTATAACATACATTATTCAGGTAGCTATGTTAGTTACTGGTATAACATACTTTAATAATGCAGCTATGTCAATATCTGGCATAACATACTTTACTAATGTTGCTATGTCAGTTACTGTTTTAACATAAATTATTAATGCAGGTATGTAAATTACATATTTAACAGACATTACTAATGTAGCTATGTCAGTTGCTCGTATAACATACATTACTAATATAGATATGTCAGTTACTTGTTTAACATACATTACTCATGTAGCTATGTCAGTTACTGGTTTAACATACATTACTAATGCAGCTATGTCAGTTCCTGGAATAACATACCTTACTAATGTAGCTATGGCAGTTATGATATAACATACATTACTAATGTAGCTATGTCAGTTCTGGTATAACATTCATTACTAATGTAGCTATGTCAATTACTGGTTTAACATACATTAACAATGCAGCAATGTAAATTAATGGTTTAACATACATTACTAATAGAGCTATGTCAGTAACTTGTTTAACATACATTTTTAATGAAAATATGTCAGTAACTGGTATAACATACATTACTAATGAAGATATGTCAGTTACTGGTATGACATACATTACTTATGTTTCTATGTCAGTTACTAGTTTAACATACATTACTAAAGTAGCTATGTTAATTACTAGTTTGACCCACATTACTAATGTAGCTATGTCAGTTACTGGTATAACATACATTTTTTATGTAGCTATGCCAGTTACTGGTATAACATACATTACTAATGTAGCTATGTCAGTTACTAGTATGACATACATTACTAATGTAGCTATGTCACTTACTTGTATAACAAACATTCCTAAAGTTGCTATATCAGTTACTGGTATAACATACATTACCAATGTAGATATGTCAATTATTTTTTTGACATACATTACTCATGTAGCTATGTCAGTTAATGGGTTAATATACATTACTAATGTAGCTATTTTAGTTCCTGGAATAACATACATTACTAATATAGCTATGGCAGTTACTGGTATATCATACATTACTAATGTAGCTATGTAAATTACTGGTTTAACATAGATTACTAATGTAGTTAAGTGAGTTCCTGGTATAACATACATTACTAATGTAGCTATGTCAGTTACTTGTTTAACATACACTACTAATATAGCTATGTAAGTTACTGGTGTAACAAACATTACTAATGTAGCTATGTCAGTTACTGGTATAACACATTACTAACATAGCTATGTGAGTTACAGGTATAACATACATTACTAATGTAGCTATGTCAATTACTGGTATAACACACATTATTAATGTAGCTATGTCAGTTACTCGTTTAACATATATTACTGATGCAGCTATGTCAGATGCTGGAATATCATACATTACTAATGTAGCTATGACAGTTTCTGCTATAATACATTATTCATCTAGCTATGTCAGTTACTGATAAAAACATACATTACTAATGTAGCTATGATAGTTACTGGTTCAATATGCATTACTTATGTAGCTATGTCAGTTTATGGTATAACATACATTACTAATGTAGCTATGTCAGTTACTTTTTTAACATGCATTACTATTGTTCCTATGTCAGTTACTGGTTTAACATACATTACTAATGTAGCTATGTCAGTTACTGGTATGACATACATTACTAATGTAGCTATGTCAGTTACTGGTTTAACATACATTACTAATGTAGCTATGTTAGTTACTGGTATAACAAAGATTACTAATGTAGCTATATCAATTACTGGTATAACATACATTACCAATGTAGATATGTCAGTTACTTGTTTAACATACATTACTCATGTAGCTATGTCAGTTACTGGTTTAACATACAATACTAATGCAGCTATGTCAGTTCCTGGAATAACATACCTTACTAATGTAGCTATGGCAGTTTATGGTATAACATACATTACTAATGTAGCTATGTCAGTTACTGGTTTAACATACATTACTTTTGTTCCTATGTCAGTTACTCGTCTAACATACATTACTAATGTAGCTATGTCTGTGACTGGTATAACATAATTACTTATGTAGCTATGTCAGTTACTCGTTTAACATACATTATTTATGTAGCAATAATAGTTACTTGTTTAACATACATTACTAATCTAGCGATGTTTTTTAGTTACTGGTATATCATACATTACTAATGTAGTTATGTCAGTTACTGGTTGAGCATACATTACTAATGTAGCTGTGTCAGTTATTCGTATAACATACATTACTAAGGTAGCTATGTCAGTTACTGATTTAATATACATTACTTATGTATGTATGTTAGCTACCTCTTTAACGTACATTACTAATGTAGGTATGTCAGTTACTGGTTTAACATACATTAACAATGCAGCAGTGTAAATTACTGATTTAACATACATTACTTACGTAGCTATGTCAGCTACTTCTTTAACATACATTACGAATCTAGCGATGTTAGTTACTGGTTTTGTCAGTTACTGGTATAACATACATTACTAATGAAGCTATGTCAGTTACTGGTATAACATACATTATTAATGTAGCTATGTCAGTTACTGGTTTAACATACATTACTAATGTAGCTATGTCAGTTACTGGTATAAGATACATTACTAATATAGCTATGTCAGTTACTAGTATAACATACATTAATAATGTAGCTGTGTCAGTTTCTGGTATAACATACATTACCTAATGTAGCTAAGTCAGTTACTGATATAACAAACATTACTAATGTAGGTATGTCAGTTACTGGTTTAATAAACATTACTTATGTAGCTGTGGCAGTTCTTCATATAACATACATTACTAAGGTAGCTATGTCATTTACTGGTTTAACTTACATTACTTATTTACCTATCTAATTTACTGGTAAAGATTGATTACTAAAGTAGCTATGTCAGTTACTGGTATAACATACATCACTAAAGTAGCTATGTGAGTTATAGGTTTAACATACATTACTAATGTAGCTATGTCAGTTATTGGTGTAACATTCATTACTAATATTGCTATGTCCGTAACTGGAATAACATTCATTACTAATGTAGCTATGTCAGTTACTGGTATAACATACATTTTTATGTAGCTATGTCAGTTACTGGTATAACATACATTACTAATGTAGCTTTGTCAGTTACTGGTATGACATACATTAGTAATGTAGCTATGTCAGTTACTGGTTTAACATACATTACTAATGTAGCTATGTCAGTTACTGGTATAACAAAGATTACTAATGTAGCTATATCAGTTACTGGTATAACATACATTACCATTGTAGATATGTCAGTTACTTCTTTACCATACATTACTAATGTAGCTATGTCAATTACTGGTTTAACATACATTAACAATGCAGCAATGTAAATTACTGGTTTAACATACATTACTAATGTAGCTATGTCAGTTACTGGTTTAACATACATTATTAATGTAAATATGTCAGTAACTGGTATAACATACATTACTAATGTAGCTATGTCAGTTACTGGTATAAGATACATTACTAATGTAGCTATGTCAGAGACTGGTTTAACATACATTATTTATGTAGCTATATTAGTTACTTGTTTAACATACATTACTAATCTAGCGATGATAGTAACTAGTTTTTTTAGTTAGTGGTATAACATACATTACCAATGTAGATATGTCAGTTACTTGTTTAACATACATTACTCATGTAGCTATGTCAGTTACTGGTTTAACATACAATACTAATGCAGCTATGTCAGTTCCTGGAATAACATACCTTACTATTGTAGCTATGGCAGTTTGTGGTATAACATACATTACTAATGTAACGCTGTCAGTAACTGGTATAACATACATTACTTTTGTTCCTATGTCAGTTACTGGTTTAACATACATTACTAATGTAGCTATGTCAGTGACTGGTATAACATACATTACTTATGTAGCTATGTCAGTTACTGGTTTAACATACATTATTTATGTAGCAATATTAGTTACTTGTTTAACATACATTACTAATCTAGCGATGTTAGTAACTAGTTTTTTAGTTACTGGTATAACATACATTACTAATGTAGTTATGTCAGTTACTGGTTGAGCATACATTACTAATGTAGCTGTGTCAGTTACTCGTATAACATACATTACTAAGGTAGCTATGTCAGTTACTGATTTAATATACATTACTTATGTAGCTATGTCAGCTACTTCTTTAACGTACATTACTAATGTAGGTATGTCAGTTACTGGTTTAACATACATTAACAATGCAGCAATGTAAATTACTGATTTAACATACATTACTTACGTAGCTATGTCAGCTACTTCTTTAACATACATTACGAATCTAGCGATGTTAGTTACTGGTTTTGTCAGTTACTGGTATAACATACATTACTAATGAAGCTATGTCAGTTACTGGTATAACATACATTATTAATGTAGCTATGTCAGTTACTGGTTTAACATACATTACTAATGTAGCTATGTCAGTTACTGGTATAAGATACATTACTAATATAGCTATGTCAGTTACTAGTATAACATACATTAAAAATGTAGCTGTGTCAGTTTCTGGTATAACATACATTACCTAATGTAGCTAAGTCAGTTACTGATATAACAAACATTACTAATCTAGGTATGTCAGTAACTGGTTTAATAAACATTACTTATGTAGCTGTGTTAGTTCTTCATATAACATACATTACTAAGGTACCCATGTCATTTACTGGTTTAACTTACATTACTTACTTACTTATCTAATTTACTGGTAAAGATTGATTACTAAAGAAGCTATGTCAGTTACTGGTATAACATACATCACTAATGTAGCTATGTGAGTTATAGGTTTAACATACATTACTAATGTAGCTATGTCAGTTACTGGTGTAACATTCATTACTAATATTGCTATGTCCGTAACTGGAATAACATTCATTACTAATGTAGCTATGTCAGTTACTGGTATAACATACATTTTTATGTAGCTATGTCAGTTACTGGTATAACATACATTACTAATGTAGCTATGTCAGTTACTGGTATAACATACATTACTAATGTAGCTATGTCAGTTACTGGTTTAACATACATTACTAATGTAGCTATGTCAGTTACTGGTATAACAAACATTACTAATGTAGCTATATCAGTTACTGGTATAACATACATTACCATTGTAGATATGTCAGTTACTTGTTTAACATACATTACTAATGTAGCTATGTCAATTACTGGTTTAACATACATTAACAATGCAGCAATGTAAATTACTGGTTTAACATACATTACTAATGTAGCTATGTCAGTTACTGGTTTAATATACATTATTGATTTAAATATGTCAGTAACTGGTATAACATACATTACTAATGTAGCTATGTCAGTTACTGGTATAACATACATTACTAATGTAGCTATGTCAGAGACTGGTTTAACATACATTATTTATGTAGCTATATTAGTTACTTGTTTAACATACATTACTAATCTAGCGATGATAGTAACTAGTTGTTTTAGTTACTGGTATAACATACATTACTACTCTAGCTATGTCAGTTACTGGTTTAGCATACATTACTAATGTAGTTGTGTCAGTTAATCGTATAAGATACATTACTAAAGTAGCTATGTTAGTTACTGATTTAAGATACATTACTTATGTAGCTATGTTAGCTACTTCCTTAACATACTTTACTAATCTCGCGATGTTAGTTACTAGTTTTGTCAGTTACTGGTATAACATACATTATTCATGTAGCTATGTCAGTTACTGGTATAACATGCATTACTAACATAGCTATGTCAGTTACTAGTATAACATACATTACTAATGTAGCTTTGTCAGTTTCTGGTATCACATACATTACCTAATGTAGCTAAGTCAGTTACTGATATGACATACATTACTAAAGTAGGAATGTAAGTTACTGTTTTAATAAACATTACTTATGTAGCTGTGTCAGTTCTTCGTATAACATACATTACTAAAGTAGCTTTGTCAGTTTCTGGTTTAACATACAATACTTAGGTAGCTATGTCATTTACTGGTTTAACATACATTACTAATTTATTTAACTAATTTACTGGTATCGATTGATTGCTAAAGTAGCTATGTCAGTTACTGGTATAACACACATTACTAAGGTAGCTATGTCAGTTACTGGTTTAACACACATCACTAATGTTGCTATGTTTGTTACTGGTTTCACATACATTACTAATGTAGCTAGGACAATTACTATTTTAAAATACATTACTAATGTAGCTATGTCAGTTACTGGTATAATATCCATTACTAATGTAGCTGTGTCAGTTTCTGGTATAACATACATTACCTAATGTAGCTAAGACAGTTACTGGTATAACATACATTACTAATGTAGATATGTCAGTTAATGGTTTAAAATACATTACTAATGTAGCTGTGTCAGTTCGTCGTATAACATACATTACTAATGTAACTATGTCAGTTACTGGTTTAACATACATTACTAATGTAGCTATGTCAGTTACTGGTTTAACATACATTATTAATGTAAATATGTCAGTAACTGGTATAACATACATTACTAATGAAGATATGTCAGTTACTGGTATGACATACATTACTATTGTTCCTATGTCAGTTACTGGTTTAACATACATTACTAATGTAGCTATGTCAGTGACTGGTATAACATACATTACTTATGTAGCTATGTCAGTTACTGGTTTAACATACATTATTTATGTAGCAATATTAGTTACTTGTTTAACATACATTACTAATCTAGCGATGTTAGTAACTAGTTTTTTTAGTTACTGGTATAACATACATTACTAATGTAGTTATGTCAGTTACTGGTTGAGCATACATTACTAATGTAGCTGTGTCAGTTACTCGTATAACATACATTACTAAGGTAGCTATGTGAGTTACTGATTTAATATACATTACTTATGTATGTATGTCAGCTACTTCTTTAACATACATTACTAATGTAGCTATGTCAGTTACTTCTTTAACATACATTACTAATCTAGCGATGTTAGTTACTGATTTAACATACATTACTTATGTAGCTATGTCAGCTACTTCTTTAACATACATTACTAATCTAGCGATGTTAGTTACTGGTTTTGTCAGTTACTGGTATAACATACATTACTAATGAAGCTATGTCAGTTACTGGTATAACATACATTATTAATGTAGCTATGTCAGTTACTGGTTTAACATACATTACTTATGTAGCTATGTAAATTACTGGTTTAACATACTTTCTAATTTACCTATCTAATTTACTGGTATAGATTGATTACTAAAGTAGCTATGTCAGTTACTGGTATAACATACATTACTAATATAGCTATGTCAGTTACTGGTTTAACATATATAACTAATGTATCAATGTCAGATACTAATATGACAAATATTACTAATGTACCTATGTCAGTTACTGGTTTAACATACATTACTAATGTAGCTATGTCAGTTACTGGTATAAGATATATTACTAATTTACTTATCTAATTTACTGGTAAAGATTGATTACTAAAGTAGCTATGTCAGTTACTGGTATAACACACATTACTAAGGTAGCTATGTCAGTTACTGGTTTAACATACATCACTAATGTTGCTATCTACGTTACTCGTTTTACATACATTACTAATGTCGCTATGTCAATTACTGTTTTAAAATACGTTACTAATGTAGCTATGTCACTTACTGTTTTAACATACATTACTAATGTAGCTATGTCAGGTACTGGTTTAACGTACATTACTATTGTAGCTTTGTCAGTTGCTGGTATAACATACATTACTTAGGAAGCTATATCAGTAACTGGTTTAACATATATAACTAATGTAGCAATGTCAGATACTAATATAACAAACATTACTAATGTACCTAAGTCAGTTACTGGTATAACATACATTACTCCTGTAGCTATGTCACTAACTGCTTTAAAGTACATTACCTAATGTAGCTAAGTCAGTTACTGGTTTAACATTCATTACTAATGTAGCTATGTCAGTTACTGGTGTAATATACATTACTAAATTTCCTATGTCAGTTACTAGTTTAATATACATTACTAATGTACCTATGTCAGTTACTGGTATAACATACATTACTAATGTAGATATATCAGTTATAGGTTTAACATACATTACTAATGTAGCTATGTCAGTTACTCGTGTAACATTCATTACTAATATAACTATGTCAGTTACTGGTATAACATACATTACTAATGTAGCTATGTTAGTTTTTGGTTTAACATACATTGTTTATATAGCTATATTAGTTACTTTTTAACATACATTACTAATCTAGCGATGTTAGTAACTAGTTTTTTTAGTTACTGGTATAACATACATTACTAATGTAGCTATGTCGTGACTTTTATAACACTTTACTTATGTAGCTATGTCATCTACTTCTTTAACATACATTACTAATCTAGCGATGTTAGTTACTGGTTTTAGCAGTTACTGGTATAACATACATTACTAATGAAGCTAGGTCATTTGCTGGAATAACATACATTACCAATGAAGCTATGTCAGTTACTGGTATAACATACATTATAAATGTAGCTATGTCAGTTACTGGTTTAACATACATTAGTAATGTAGCTGTGTCAGTTACTGGTATAAGATACATTACTAATATAGCTATGTCAGTTATCAGTATAACATACATTACTAATGTCGCTGTGTCAGTTTCTGGTATAACATACATTACCTAATGTAGCTACGTCAGTTACTGATATAACATACATTACTAATGTAGGTATGTCAATTACTGGTTTATTAAACATTACTTATGTAGCTATGTCAGTTACTCGTTTAACATATATTACTGATGCAGCTACTTCAGATGCTGGAATATCATACATTTCTAATGTTGCTATGACAGTTTCTGCTATAAATCATTATTCATGATGCAATGTCAGTTACTGGTAAAACATACATTACTAATTTAGCTATGACAGTTACTGGTTCAATATGCATTACTTATGTAGCTATGTTAGTTACTGGTATAAGAAAGATTACTAATGTAGCTATATCAATTACTGGTATAACATACATTACCAATGTAGATATGTGAGTTACTTGTTTATCATACATTAGTAATGTAGCTGTGTCAGTTACTGGTTTAACATACATTACTTATGTAGCTATGTCAGTTACTGGTATAACATACATTACTAATATAGCTATGTCAGTTACCAGTATAACATACATTACTAATGTCGCTGTGTCAGTTTCTGGTATAACATACATTACCTAATGTAGCTAAGTCAGTTACTGATATAACATACATTACTAATGTAGGTATGTCAGTTACTGGTTTAATAAACATTACTTATGTAGCTGTTTCAGTTCTTCGTATAACATACATGACTAAGGTAGCTTTGTCAGTTTCTGGTTTAACATACTTACTAATTTACCTATCTAATTTACTGGTATAGATTGATTACTAAAGTAGCTATGTCAGTTACTGGTATAACATACATTACTTAGGAAGCTATATCAGTTACTGGTTTAACATATATAACTAATGTAGCAATGTCAGATACTAATATAACAAACATTACTAATGTACCTATGTCAGTTACTGGTATAACATACATTACTCATGTAGCTATGTCAGTTACTGCTTTAAAGTACATTACTAATGTAGCTTTGTCAGTTGCTGGTATAACATACATTACCTAATGTAGCTAAGTCAGTTACTGGTTTAACATTCATTACTAATGTAGCTATGTCAGTTACCGGTCTAATATACATTACTAAAGTAGCTATGTAGGTTACTAGTTTAATATACATTACTAATGTAGCTATGTCAGTTACTGGTATAACATACACTATTTATGTACCTATGTCAGTTACTGGTATAACATACATTACTAATGTAGCTATTTCAGTTATAGGTTTAACATACATTACTAAAGTAGCTATGTCAGTTACTGGTGTAACATTCATTACTAATATAGCTATGTCCGTAACTGGAATAACATTTTTTACTAATTGTTATGTAAATATCGTGTAAATGTTGTCGAGAGTATTATGTAAATATCATGTAATGTTGTCGAGAGTATTATGTAAATGTTATGTAAACGACAACCATGTCGAGTGTTATGTAAATGTCATGTAAATATCATATAACGTCGTATTTGAATTCCCATATTTATTTTTATAATTCTATATTTACATATTGTTTCGAGGTTTAAATCGGTAAAATTTAAAGTAACATTTTAGAATCAATTAAAATTCATTGAGAAATTTTTAAAACTAAATAGATTGATCACTTGTATTGGCCTGGTGTTTGTACTGTGGAATTCTGGGAAGTCACGCGAATAGTATATAAACAGATGACGATGCGAGGGAATCCTGCAGGGAATCCTGCAGCGCGCAATTTAAACCCTGACTGAGCTGAATTCTGCACAAAGGGCAAAAGATAAAGTCAAAAAGTCAAAAATGATGTTTCCTTAATTTGTCTCTGAAACTGAGTGAGTTTTAACTTTACGAGAGTGGCACGTGTGGAATTTCGCACGAGACACGAGTCGACCTTGAAGTACGGAATACGATCGTTCATACCGCGGTTGAAAGCGCGGTTCTCTTCCGATTACCGAAGCCAAGTAACTCCGGCGGGCACGCATTAATACTCTTACGTTTTAGTCTCGACAGTTTTACGACGTTTTAGGCGCGGTAACTTTTTGTTTTTAGACGGACGGGCGACGGACACCGAGATCATCGGACGTGTGTTTTTTCAGTCCCTGCAGTCTCAGTACGTGACTACAGGTCAGGTTTTGGTTATAACCAACCAGGTCATGCACCTTAAGGTTTTACCAAGACCAATACCATATTTGAAGACCCATTTACTACCAACGCAAGATGACCAGGAAAAGAGTTACCAGGTCAACCAGTGAAGCTCTGTCAAGTTCTGAGCAAATAGACCTCCTCCAAGACGCCACAGATTGTTGTTCGGTCAGCGAGCCTGAATCGGACAACATGCCAATCTCAGACTCAAGTGATAACAATTCATGCACTTCCCTTCAAGACAACACTACCGTTCTTGAAGTAGCCGATCTGCTTGAAAAGCCATCTAAGACAAAACATCATCATCAACAAACCTCGTCCCCTGTTAAGAACATAACCAATCCACCCCCATCCATCAACACTAAGGTCCAACCCAAGCTGCCACCAGCCATAATTATCGAGGGAATCCCAGCCACGACAAGAACTCCCGAAATTGCCAATGAACTCAAAAAACTGTTCCCCCACGTTATCTTTCAAGAATTAAGACGTCTCCCAAGAGGAGGGGTTATTATTA
>CM022392.1:622086-642064 GCA_011833715.1 Carcinoscorpius rotundicauda
TAGGGGGTTAGTGGTATAACATACATTAGTAATGTAGCTATGTCAGATACTCGTTTAACATACATTACTTATGTAGCTATGTCAGTTACATGTTTAACATACATTACTTATGTAGCTACTTCCGTTTCATGTTTAACATACATTAATAATGTAACAATGTTAGTTACTGGTTATTTCAGTTACTGGTATAACATACAATACTAATGTAGCACGAGGTTACTGGTATAACGTACATTACTAATGTAGCTATATCAGTTAATGGTATAACATACATTAATAATATAGCTATGTCAGTAAATGGAATAACATTCATTACTAATCCAGCTATGTCAGTTAGTGGTTTAACATACATTACTAATGTAGCTATGTCAGTTCCTGGTATAACATACATTACTAATGTAGCTACGTCAGTTACTGGTGTAACAACCATTACTAATGCAGCTATGTCAGTTACAGTATTAACATACATTATTATTCTAGCTATGTAAATTACTGGTATTACATACATTACTAACATAGCTATGTGAGTTACTGGTATAACATACATTACTGATGTAGTTATTTCAATTACTGGTATAACATACATTATTAATGTAGCTATATCAGTTACGGGTATAACATACATTACTAATGTAGTTATCTCAGTTATTCGTATAACATACATTACTAATGTAGCTATGTTAGTTACTGGTTTAACATACATTACTAATGTAGCTATGTCAGTTAGTGGTATAACATACATTACTAATGTAGCTCTGTCAGTTTTTGGAATAACATACATTACTAATGTAGCTATATCAGTTACTGGTATAACGTACATTACTAATGCAGCTATGTAAGTTGCTGGTTTAACATACATTACTAATGCAGTTATGTCAGTTGCTGGAATAACATACATTACTAATGTAGATATGGCACTTACTGGTATAACATACATTATTCATGTAGCTATGTTAGTTACTGGTATAACATACATTATTCATGTAGCTATGTTAGTTACTGGTATAACATACATTACTAATGAAGCTATGTCAGTTACTGGTATAACATACATTACTAATGTAGGTATGTTAGTTAGTGGTTTAACATACATTACTGATGTAGCTATGTCAGTTACTGCTATAACATACATTACTAATGTAGCTATGTCGGTTACTGGTGTAACAAACATTACTAATGCAGCTGTGTCGATTACTGGTGTAACAAACATTACTAAGGCAGCTATGTCAGTTACTGGTTTAACATACATTACTATTCTAGCTATGCCAATTACTGGTATAACATACATTATTAATGTAGATATGTCAGTTAGTGGTATAAAATACATTGTTAATGTAGCTATTTGAGTTACTGGTATGATAAACATTACTAATGTAGCTATGTCAGTTAATGGTATAACATGCATTACTAGTGTAGCTATGTCAGTAACTAGTTTAACTTACATTACTAATGCAGCTATGTCAGTTACTGGAATAAAATACATTACTAATGAAGCTACGTCAGTTACTGGTGTAAGAAACATTACTAATGCAGCTATGTCAGTTACATATTTAACATACATTACTATTCTAGCTATGTAAATTACTGGTATTACATACATTACTAACATAGCTATGTGAGTTACTGGTATAACATACATTACTAACATAGCTATAAGAGTTATTGGTATAACATACATTACTGATGTAGTTAGGACAATTACTGGTATAACATACATTATAAATGTAGCTATATCAGTTACTTGTATAACATACATTACTAAGGTAGCTATCTCAGTTACTCGTATAACATACATTACTAATGTAGCTATATTAGTTACTGCTATAACATACATTACTAATGCAGCAATGTCGGTTACTGGTGTAACAAACATTACTAAGGCAGCTATGTCCGTTACTGGTTTAACATACATTACTATTCTAGCTATGTCAATTACTGGTATAACATACATTAATAACATAGCTATGTGAGTTACTGAAATAATATACATTTTTGATGTAGTTATGTCAATTACTGGTATAACACATTATTAATGTAGCTATATTACTTACTAAAATAACATATATTACTAATGTAGCTATCTCAGTTACACGTATAACATACATTACTGATGTAGCTATGTTCCTTACTGGTTTAACATACATTACCAATGTAGCTATATAAATTACTGGTTTAACATACATTACTAATGCAGCTATGTGAGATACTGGTATAACATACATTACTAATGCAGCTATGTGAGATACTGGTATAACATACATTACTAATAAAGCTATCTTAGTTACTGGAAAAACATTCATTCGTGCTGTAGCTATGTCCGTTAGTGATTTAACATACATTACTAATGTATCTATGAGAGTTAGTGGTATAACATACATTACTAATATAGCTATGACAGTTACTGGTATAAGATACCTTACTAATGTAGCTATATCAATTACTGGTATAAGAGAAATTGGTATTGTAGCTATGTCAATTTTTCGTACAACATACATTACTAATGTAGCTTTGTCAGTTTTTGGTATAACATACCTTACTAATGTAGATATATCAGTTACTAGCTTAACATACATTACTTATGTACCTACGTCAGTTACATGTTTAACATACATTACTAATTTTGCGATGATAGTTACATGTTATGTCAATTATTGGTATAACATACATTACTAACATAGCTATGTTAGTTACTGGTAAAACATACATTACTAAGATAGCTATGTGAGGTTTTGGTATATCATACATTACTAATGTAAGTATGTCATAATCTGGTATAAAATACTTAATAATGTTGCTATGTCACCTACTGGTATCAGAGACATTGGTAATGTAGCTATGTAAATTAAATGTTTATCACCCATTAAGAATGTTGCTATATCAGTTACTGGTATACCATACATTACTAATGTAGCTATGTCAGTTACTGGTATAACATATAATACTGATTTAGCGATGTCAGTTACTGGTTTAACATACATTACTAATAAAGCTATATCAGTTACTGGTATAACATAGATTATTCATGTAGCTATAGCAGTTACTGGTATAACATAAATTACTAATGTAGCTAAGTTGATTACTGGTATAACATACATTACTAATGTAGCTATCTCAAATACTGGTATAACATAGATTACTAATGTAGCTATGTCACTTTCTGGTATAACATACATTACTATAATAGATATGACAGTTACAGTTATAAGATAAATTACTAATGTAGATATGACAGTTACTGGTATAACATACATTACTAATGTAGCTATGTCAATTACTGGTATAACATACATTATTAATATAGCTTTGTCAGTTACTGGATTAACATACATTACTAATGCAGCTATAGCAGTAACTGGTTTAACATACAATACTAATGTAGCTATGTCAGTTACTCCTATAAAATACATTACCATTGTAGCAATGTCAGTTATTAGTACAACATACCTTACTAATGTAGATATCTAAGTTATTAGTACAACATACATTACTAATGTAGCTATGTCAGTAAATGGAATAACATTCATTACTCATGTAGCTTTGTCAGTTAGTGGTTTACATATATTATTAATGTAGCTATGTCAGTTGCTGATATAAAAAACATTACTAATGTACCTATGTGAGATACTGGTATTACAAACATTACTAAGTAATTATGTCAATTACTGGTATAACATACATTATTAATGTAGCTATATCAGTTACTGGTATAACATACAATACTAATAAAGCTATCTCAGTTACTCGTATAACATACATTACTAATGTAGCTATATTAATTACTGGTTTAACGTACATTACTAATATAGCTATGTCAGTTAGTGGTATAACGTACATTACTAATGTAGCTATGTAAATTACTGGTATAACATACATTACTAATGTAGCTATGGCACTTACTGGTATAACATACATTATTCATGTAGCTATGTCAGTTACTGGTAAAACATACATTACTAATGTAGGTATGTTAGTTGTTGGTATATCATACATTACTAAAGTAGCTATGTCAATATCTGGTATAACATACATTACCAATCTAGCAATGTCAGTTAGTTGTTTAACATACATTACTAAATAAGCTATGTCAGTTACTGCTTTAAAATACATTACTAATGTAGCTATGTCAGTTTCTGGTATAACATACATTACTAATGTAGCTATATCAGTTACTCTTAAAATATACATTACTAATGTAGCTATGTCAGTTGTTGCTATAACATACATTACTAATATAGCTATGTGAGTTACTGGTTTAACATAGATCACTAATGTATCTGTGTCAGTCACTGGTATAACATATATTACTAATGTAGCTATGTCATTTACTGTTACAAGATACATTACTAGTGTAGCTATGTCAGTTACTTCTAAAACATACATTACTACTGTAGCTATTACAGATACTTCTATAACATACATTACTAATGTAGCTATGTTAGTTACTGGTTTAATATACATTAATAATGCAGCAATGTAAATTACTGGTTTATCATACATTACTTATGTAGCTACATCAGTTACATGTTTAACATACATTACTAATGTAACGATCTTAGTTACTGGTTATGTCAGTTAATGGTAAAATATACATTACTAATGAAGCATGAGGTTACTGGTACAACATACATTACTAATGTAGCTATATCCATTACTGGTATGACATACATTACTAATGTAGCTATGTCAGTTACTTGTTTAACATACATTACTAAAGTAGCTAAGTCAGTTACTGGCATAACATACATTACTAATGTAGCTATGTCAGTTACTGATATAACATACATTATTGATGTAGCTATGTCAGTTATTGGTACAACATACATTACTAATGTAGATTTGTCAGTTAGTAGTATAACATACCTTACTAATGTAGATATTTCAGTTACTAGCTTAACATACATTACTTATAGAGCTACGTCAGTTTCATGTTTAACATACATTACTAATGTAGCGATGTTATTTCCTGGTTGTGTCAGTTTCTGGTAATACACACATTACTAATGTAGCTATGTCAGTTATTTGTTTATCATCCATTAGGAATAAAGCTATGTCAGTTACTGGTATAACATACATTACTAATGTTGCTATGTCAGTTACTGGTTCAACATGCATTACTTATTTAGCTATGTTAGTCTCTGGTTTTACATACATTACTAATGAAGCTATATCAGTTACTTGTTTAACATACTAAACTAATGTAGCTATATCAGTTAATGGTTTAACCTACATTACTAATGTAGATATGGCAGTTACTGCTATAATATACATTACTAATGTAGCTATATTAGTTACTGGTTTAACATACATTACTAATGTAGCTATGTCAGTTTCTGGTATAACATAAATCACTCATGTAGTTATGTCAGTTGCTGGTATAACATACATTACTAATGAAGCTATGTTAGTTACTTGTTTAACATACATTGTTAATGTAGCTATGTCAGTTACATGTTTAACATACATTACTAATGTAGCGATGTTACTTAGTGGTTGTGTCAGTTACTGGTAATACACACATTACTAATGTAGCATAAAGTTACTGGTATAACATACATTACTAATGTTGCTATGTCAGTTACTTGTTTAACATACATTACTAATGTAGCCATATAAATTATCTGTTTATCATCCATAAGGAATGGAGCTATGTCAGTTACTGGTATAAAATACATTACTTATGTAGCTATGTCAGTTGCAGGTATAACTTACATTACTAAAGTTGCTATGTCAGTTACTGGTTCAACATGCATAACGTATTTAGCTATGTTAGTTGCTGGTATAACATACATTACTAATGTAGCTATGATACTTACTTGTTTACCATACATTACAAATGTAGCTATGTCAGTTACTGGTGTAACAAACATTACTAATTTAGCTATGTCAGTAACTGGTTTATCATACATTACTAATGTAGCTATGTCAATTACTGAAATAACATAGATTACTAACATAGCTATGTGAGTTACTGGTTTAACATAGATTACTGATGTAGCTATGTCAATAACTGGTATAACATACATCATTAATGTAGCTATGTAAATTACTGGTATAACAAACATTACTAATGTAGCTATGTCAGTTACTATTTTAACATAC
Source organism: Carcinoscorpius rotundicauda (assembly GCA_011833715.1). NCBI lineage: Eukaryota > Metazoa > Arthropoda > Merostomata > Xiphosura > Limulidae > Carcinoscorpius > Carcinoscorpius rotundicauda. The sequence continues at coordinate 628,186 of CM022392.1, forward strand.
TAAAGTAATGTAGCTATGTCAGTTAATGGTTGAAACTACTTTACTAATGTAGATATGGCAGTTACTGGTATAATATACATTACTAATGTACCTATATTAGTTAGTTGTATAACATACCTATCTAATGTAGCTTTGTAAATTATTGGTATAACATACATTACTAATAAACCTATGTCAGTTACTGGAATAATGTTCATTACTAATGTAGCTATGTCAGTTAGTCGTTTAACATACGTTACTAATCTAGCTATGTGAGTTACTGGTATATCATACATTACTTATATAAATATGTCAGTCATGTTTAACATACATTACTATAGTAGCAATATTAGTTACTGGTAATGTCAGTTAGTGGTATAACATACATTACTAAGGTAGCATGAGGTTACTGGTATAACATACATTATTGATGTAGGTATGTCAGTTACTGGTATAACATACATTACTAATGTTGTTATTTAAATTACTGGTTTAACATACATTTCTAATGTTGATATGAAAGTTACTGGCATAACATACATTACTGATGTAGCTATGTAAATTACTGGTTTAACATACATTACTAATGTAGCTATGTCAGTTACTGGTATAAATAACCTTTGTTACTATTATTGCTATGTCTGTTACTGGTTTCACATATATTACAAATATAGCTATGTTACTGTTTCAAATAACATATATTACTAATAAAGCTATGTCAGTTACTGGTACAACATACTTTACTAATGTAGTTATTTAAATTACTGGTTTAACATACATTTCTAATGTTGCTATGTCAGTTACTCGTATAACATACATTACTAATGTAGTTATGTCATTTGCTGGTATAACATACATTACTATAGTAGCTATGTTAAATATTTGTTTAACATACATTACTAATGTAGCTATGTCTTTAACTGGTGTAACAAACATTACTAATGTAGATATATCAGTTACTGGTTTAACATACATTACTAATATAGCTATGTGAATTACTGGTATAACATACATTGCTAGCATAGCTATGTGAGTTACTGGTATAACATACATTACTAATGTAGTTATGTCAGTTACTGGTATAACATACATTACAAATGTAGCTATGTCAGTCACTCGTTTAACATACATTACTGACGTAGCTATGTCAGTTACTAATTTAACATACATTTCTAATGTCGCTATGTCAGTTACTGCTTTGACATACATTACTATTGTAACTATGTCAGTTACTGGTTTAACATACATTACTAATGTTGCTGTGTCCTTATTTGTATAACAAAGATAACTTAGGTAGCTTTGTCAGTTACTGGTTTATCATACATTACTAATGTAGGTATATCAGTTACTGGTATAAAATACATTACTAATGTAGCTATGTCAGTTACTGGTATAACATTACATTAAAAATGTTGCTATGTCAGTTACTGGTATAACATACATTACTAATGTCGTTATGTCAGTTACAAGTATAACATACATTACTAATGTAGCTATGTCAGTTATTAGTTTAGCATACATCACTAATGTATCTCTGTCAGTAATTGGTATAACATATCTTACTAATGTAGCTGTGTTAGTTATTTGTATAACATACGTTACTGATATAGCTATGTCAGTTATTAATTTAACATACATTTCTAAAGTCGCCATGGCAGTTGCTGGTATAACATACATTACTAATGTAGCTATGTCAGTTACTGGTTTACATACATTACTAATGTAGCTGATTCAGTAATTTGTATGACATACATTACTAATGTAGCTATGACAGTTGCTGGTATATCATAGATTACTAAAGTAGGTATGTCAGTTACTTAATGAACATACATTACTAATAGAGTAATGTAAATTACTGTTTTAACATACGTTACAAAAGAAAGCTATGTCAGTTACAGGTATAACATACATTACTAAAAGAGCTATGTCAGTTACTGGTTTAAAGTAAATTACTAAAGTAGCTATGTCAGTTACTGGTATAACATACATTACTAATGTAGCTATCTCAGTTACTATAGTAGCGATGTTAGTTATTTGTAATGTCAGTTAGTGGTATAACATACATTACTAAGGGAGCATGAGGTTACTGGAATAACATACAAAACTGATGTAGGTATGTCAGTTACAGTTTAAACATACATTACTAATGCAGCTATATCAGTAGCCAGAATAACAAACATTATAAATGTTGCTATGTTAGTTACTGGTATAACATACATTACTAATGTAGCTATATCAGTTCCTGGTATAACATAGATTACTAATGTAGCTTTTCAGTTACTGGTATAACTTACGTTACTAATGTACCTATGCTAGTTACTGGTCTAATAGACAGTACTAATGTAGCTATGTCAGTTAATGGCATAACATACATTACTGATAAAGCTAGGTAAAATACTGATTTAACGTACATTACTAATGTAGATATGTCAGTTCCTGGTTCAACAATCATTACTTATATAGCTCTACCTCTTTTGGTATAACATACATAACTAACGTAGTTATGTCAATTTCTGGTATAACATACATTACTAAAGTAGCTATGTCACTTACTGGTATAACATACATTACTAATGTCGCTATATCAGTTACTGGTATAACATACATTACTAACATAGCTATGTCAGATCCTTGTTTAACATACATTACTGATGTTGCTATGTCAGTTACTGGTTCAACATGCATTACTTATTTAGCTATGTTAGTCTCTGGTTTTACATACATTACTAATGAAGCTATATCAGTTACTTGTTTAACATACTAAACTAATGTAGCTATATCAGTTAATGGTTTAACCTACATTACTAATGTAGATATGGCAGTTACTGCTATAATATACATTACTAATGTAGCTATATTAGTTACTGGTTTAACATACATTACTAATGTAGCTATGTCAGTTTCTGGTATAACATAAATCACTCATGTAGTTATGTCAGTTGCTGGTATAACATACATTACTAATGAAGCTATGTTAGTTACTTGTTTAACATACATTGTTAATGTAGCTATGTCAGTTACATGTTTAACATACATTACTAATGTAGCGATGTTACTTAGTGGTTGTGTCAGTTACTGGTAATACACACATTACTAATGTAGCATAAAGTTACTGGTATAACATACATTACTAATGTTGCTATGTCAGTTACTTGTTTAACATACATTACTAATGTAGCCATATAAATTATCTGTTTATCATCCATAAGGAATGGAGCTATGTCAGTTACTGGTATAAAATACATTACTTATGTAGCTATGTCAGTTGCAGGTATAACTTACATTACTAAAGTTGCTATGTCAGTTACTGGTTCAACATGCATAACGTATTTAGCTATGTTAGTTGCTGGTATAACATACATTACTAATGTAGCTATGATACTTACTTGTTTACCATACATTACAAATGTAGCTATGTCAGTTACTGGTGTAACAAACATTACTAATTTAGCTATGTCAGTAACTGGTTTATCATACATTACTAATGTAGCTATGTCAATTACTGAAATAACATAGATTACTAACATAGCTATGTGAGTTACTGGTTTAACATACATTACTGATGTAGCTATGTCAATAACTGGTATAACATACATCATTAATGTAGCTATGTAAATTACTGGTATAACAAACATTACTAATGTAGCTATGTCAGTTACTATTTTAACATACTAAAGTAATGTAGCTATGTCAGTTAATCGTTGAAACTACTTTACTAATGTAGATATGGCAGTTACTGGTATAATATACATTACTAATGTACCTATATTAGTTAGTTGTATAACATACCTATCTAATGTAGCTTTGTAAATTATTGGTATAACATACATTACTAATAAACCTATGTCAGTTACTGGAATAATGTTCATTACTAATGTAGCTATGTCAGTTAGTCGTTTAACATACGTTACTAATCTAGCTATGTGAGTTACTGGTATATCATACATTACTTATATAAATATGTCAGTCATGTTTAACATACATTACTATAGTAGCGATATTAGTTACTGGTAATGTCAGTTAGTGGTATAACATACATTACTAAGGTAGCATGAGGTTACTGGTATAACATACATTATTGATGTAGGTATGTCAGTTCCTGGTATAACATACATTACTAATGTTGTTATTTAAATTACTGGTTTAACATACATTTCTAATGTTGATATGAAAGTTACTGGCATAACATACATTACTGATGTAGCTATGTAAATTACTGGTTTAACATACATTACTAATGTAGCTATGTCAGTTACTGGTATAAATAACCTTTGTTACTATTATTGCTATGTCTGTTACTGGTTTCACATATATTACAAATATAGCTATGTTACTGTTTCAAATAACATATATTACTAATAAAGCTATGTCAGTTACTGGTACAACATACTTTACTAATGTAGTTATTTAAATTACTGGTTTAACATACATTTCTAATGTTGCTATGTCAGTTACTCGTATAACATACATTACTAATGTAGTTATGTCATTTGCTGGTATAACATACATTACTATAGTAGCTATGTTAAATATTTGTTTAACATACATTACTAATGTAGCTATGTCTTTAACTGGTGTAACAAACATTACTAATGTAGATATATCAGTTACTGGTTTAACATACATTACTAATATAGCTATGTGAATTACTGGTATAACATACATTGCTAGCATAGCTATGTGAGTTACTGGTATAACATACATTACTAATGTAGTTATGTCAGTTACTGGTATAACATACATTACAAATGTAGCTATGTCAGTCACTCGTTTAACATACATTACTGACGTAGCTATGTCAGTTACTAATTTAACATACATTTCTAATGTCGCTATGTCAGTTACTGCTTTGACATACATTACTATTGTAACTATGTCAGTTACTGGTTTAACATACATTACTAATGTTGCTGTGTCCTTATTTGTATAACAAAGATAACTTAGGTAGCTTTGTCAGTTACTGGTTTATCATACATTACTAATGTAGGTATATCAGTTACTGGTATAAAATACATTACTAATGTAGCTATGTCAGTTACTGGTATAACATTACATTAAAAATGTTGCTATGTCAGTTACTGGTATAACATACATTACTAATGTCGTTATGTCAGTTACAAGTATAACATACATTACTAATGTAGCTATGTCAGTTATTAGTTTAGCATACATCACTAATGTATCTCTGTCAGTAATTGGTATAACATATCTTACTAATGTAGCTGTGTTAGTTATTTGTATAACATACGTTACTGATATAGCTATGTCAGTTATTAATTTAACATACATTTCTAAAGTCGCCATGGCAGTTGCTGGTATAACATACATTACTAATGTAGCTATGTCAGTTACTGGTTTACATACATTACTAATGTAGCTGATTCAGTAATTTGTATGACATACATTACTAATGTAGCTATGACAGTTGCTGGTATATCATAGATTACTAAAGTAGGTATGTCAGTTACTTAATGAACATACATTACTAATAGAGTAATGTAAATTACTGTTTTAACATACGTTACAAAAGAAAGCTATGTCAGTTACAGGTATAACATACATTACTAAAAGAGCTATGTCAGTTACTGGTTTAAAGTAAATTACTAAAGTAGCTATGTCAGTTACTGGTATAACATACATTACTAATGTAGCTATCTCAGTTACTATAGTAGCGATGTTAGTTATTTGTAATGTCAGTTAGTGGTATAACATACATTACTAAGGGAGCATGAGGTTACTGGAATAACATACAAAACTGATGTAGGTATGTCAGTTACAGTTTAAACATACATTACTAATGCAGCTATATCAGTAGCCAGAATAACAAACATTATAAATGTTGCTATGTTAGTTACTGGTATAACATACATTACTAATGTAGCTATATCAGTTCCTGGTATAACATAGATTACTAATGTAGCTTTTCAGTTACTGGTATAACTTACGTTACTAATGTACCTATGCTAGTTACTGGTCTAATAGACAGTACTAATGTAGCTATGTCAGTTAATGGCATAACATACATTACTGATAAAGCTAGGTAAAATACTGATTTAACGTACATTACTAATGTAGATATGTCAGTTCCTGGTTCAACAATCATTACTTATATAGCTCTACCTCTTTTGGTATAACATACATAACTAACGTAGTTATGTCAATTTCTGGTATAACATACATTACTAAAGTAGCTATGTCACTTACTGGTATAACATACATTACTAATGTCGCTATATCAGTTACTGGTATAACATACATTACTAACATAGCTATGTCAGATCCTTGTTTAACATACATTACTGATGTAGCTATGTCAGTTACTGGTAAAACGTACATTACTAATGTAGCTTTGTAAGTTACTGGTATAACATTCATTACTATTGTAGCTATGTAAGTTACTGGTATAACATACATTACTAATGTAGATATGTAAATTACTGGTTTAACATACATTAGTAATGTAGCAATGTCAGTTACTGATTTAACATACCTTGCTATTGAAGCTATGTCAGTTACTGATTTAACATACATTTGTAATGTCGCTATGTCAGTTAATGGTATAACATACATTAATAATGTAGCTATGTCAGTTCCTGGTATAACATACATTAGTAATGTCGCTATGTCAGTTACTGGTTGAATATACATTACTCATGTAGGTATGTCAATTACTGCTATATTATACATTACTAACATAGCTATGTCAGTTACTTGTATAACATACATTATTAATGTAGCTATTTCAGTTACTGATATAACATACATTATTGATGTAGGTATGTCAGTTACTGGTTTAACATACATTTCTAATGTTGATAGGAGAGTTACTGGTATAACATAGATTACTGATGTAGCTATGTAAATCACTGGTTTAACATACATTACAAATGTAGCTATGTCAGTTACTGGTATAAATAACAATTACCAATGTTGCTATGTCAGTTCGTTGTATAACATAGATTACTAATGTAGCTATGCTATGTCATTTACTGGTATAACTTACGTTACTAATGTAGCTATGTTAGTTACTGGTCTAACAGACAGTTCCAATGTAGCTATGTCACTTACTGGCATAACATACATTACTGATGAAGCTAGGTAAAATTCTGGTTTAAAGTACATTACCAATGTAGATATGTCAGTTCCTGGTTCAACATGCATTACTTATATAGCTCTGAAAGTTTTTGTATAACATACATTACTAATGTAGTTATGTCAGTTGCTGGAATAACATACATTACTAATGTAGCTATGTTAGTTACTTGTTTAACATACATTACTAATGTAGCTATGTCAGTTACTGGTTTAACAAATATTACTAATGTAGCTATGTAAATTACTGGTTTAACATACATTACTAATGTAGCTATGTCAGTTACGGGTTTAACATACATTACTAATATAGCTATGTCAGTTACTGGTTAAACGTACATTACTAATGTAGCTATGTCAGTTACTGGTTTAACACAAATAACTAATGTAGGTATGTAAATTACTGGTTTAACATACATTACTAATATAGCTATGTCAGTTACTGGTATAACATACATTACTTATGTAGCTATGTCAGTTACTAGTTTATCATACATTACTAATGTAGCTATGAAAGTTACCGGTATAACATACATCACTAATGTAGCTCTGTCAGTTAATTGTATAACATACGTTACTGATGTAGCTTTGTGAGTTACTAATTTACCATACATTACTTATGCACCTATGCAACTTACTTGTTTAACATACATTACTACTCTAGCGATGTTAGTTTCTCGTTTTGTCAATTGCAGGAATAACATACATTACTAATGTAGTTATGTCAGTTACTGGTATAACATACATTATTAATGTAGCTATGTCAGTTAATGGTATTACATATATTACTAATGTAGCTATTTCAATTACTGGATTAAGATACATTACTAATGTAACTATATAAATTACTGATTTAACAAACATTACTAAGGTAGCTTTGAATGTTACTGGTATAACATACATTAATAATGTAGCTATGTCAATAAGTGGTATAACATTACATTAATAATGTAGCTATTTCAGTTACTAGTTTAACATACATTACTAATGTAGCTGTGTCAGTTACTCGTGTAACATACATTACTAAGGTAGCTATGTGAGTTACTGATTTAACATACATTACTTATGCACCTATGCAACTTACTTGTTTAACATACATTACTACTCTAGCGATGTTAGTTTCTCGTTTTGTCAATTGCAGGAATAACATACATTACTAATGTAGCTATGTCAGTTACTTGTTTAACATACATTACTTTTAAATCTATATCAATTACTGGAATAACATTCATTACTAATGAAGGTATATCAGTTAGTGGTTTAACATACACTACTAATATAGATATGTCAGTTACTGGTATAACATACACTACTAATCTAGATATGTAACTTACTGGTCTAACATACATTACTAATGTAGCTATGTCAGTTACTGGTTCAACATAGATTACTAATGTAGCTATGTCAGTTGTCAGAATAACATTCATTAATAATATAGCTATGTCAGTTACTTCTTATTTCAGTTCCTCGTATAACATACACTACTAAAGTAGCTATGTCAGTTACTGGTATAACATTCATTACTAATGTTGCTCTGTCTCATACTGGTCTCACATACAATACTATGGTAGCTATGTAAATTACTGGTTTAACATACATTACTAATGTAGTTTTGTCAGTTACTCGTTTAAAATACATTACTATTATAGCTATGTCAGTTACTTATTTAACATACATTAGTGATGTAGCTATGTCAGATACTGGTTTAACATACATTACTAATAAAGCTATGTCAGTGACTGGTATAACGTACATTACTTATGTAGGTTTGTTAGTTACTACTTTAACATACATTACTAATGTAGCTAGGTCAGTTACTGGTATAACATACATTACTAAGATAGGTATGTCAGTTATTGGTTTAATGTACATTACTAATGTAGCTATGTCAGTTACTGGTTTAACATACATTACTTATGTATCTATGTCAGTTTCTGGTTTAACATACATTACTAAATTAGCTATGTAAATTACTGTAGTAACATACATTACTAATGTAGCTATGTCAGTTACTGGTATAACATACATTACTAATGTAGCTATGTCAGTTACTGGTATAACATACATTACTAATGTAGCTATGTAAATTACTGGTTTAACATTCATTAGTAATGTAGCTATGTAAGTTACTGATGTAACATACCTTGCTAAAGTAGCTCTGTCAGTTACTTATTTAACATATATTACTAATGTAGCTGTGTAAATTACTGGTTTAACATACATTACTAATGTAGCTTTGTCAGTTACTGGTTTAACATACATTACTTATGTAGCTATGTCAGTTTCTGGTTTAATATACATTACTAATTTAGCTATGTAAATTAGTGGTATACATACATTACTAATGTAGCTATGTCAGTTACTGGTATAACATACATTACTAATGTAGCTATGTCAGATGCTGGTATAACATACATTACTAATGTAGCTATGTCAGTTTCTGGTTTAACATACATTACTAATGTAGCTATGTCAGTTACTGGTTTAACATACATTACTAATGTAGCTATGTCAGTTACTTATTTAACATACATAACTAATATAGCTGTCAGTTTTTGGTTTAACATACATTACTAATGTAGGTATGTTAGTTACTGGTATATCATACATTACTAATGTAGCTATGTGAATATGTGGTATAACATACATTTCTAATGTTCCTATGTCAGTTACTTGTTTAATATACATTACTTTTAAAGCTATATCAGTTACTGGAATAACATTCATTACTAATATAGGTATTTTACTTACTGGTATAACAATACATTGCTAATGTAACTATGTCAGTTAATGGTATAAAATACATTATTCATGTAGGTATGTCAGTTACTGGTATAACATACATTACTAATGTAGCTATGTTAGTTACTGGTATAACATACATTACTAATGTAGCTATGTTAGTTACTGGTATATCATACATTACTAATGTAGCTATGTCAATATCTGGTATAACATACATTACTAATGTTGCTATGTCAGTTACTTGTTTAACATACATTACTATTAAAGCTATATCAGTTACTGGAATAACATTCATTACTAATGAAGGTATATCAGTTAGTGGTTTAACATACATTACTAATGTAGCTATGTCAGTTACTGGTATAACATACATTACTAATGTAGCTATGTCAGTTACTGTTTTTACATACATTACTAATGTTAATCTGTCAGTTAATGAAATAACACATTACTAATGTAGCTATGTCAGTTACTGATATAACATACATTACTAATGTAGCTATGTCAGTTACCGGTTTAGCATTCATCACTAATGTATCTGTGTCAGTCACTGGTATAACATATATTACTAATGTAGCTGTGTAACATACCTACATTAGTAATGTATGTTATACGAGTAACTGACATAGCTACATTAGTAATGTATGTTATACCAGTAACTTACATAGTTACATTAGTAATGTATGTTATTTCAGGAACTGATATAGCTGCATTAGTAATATATGTTAAATCAGTAACTGACATACCTACATGAACAATGTTTATTATACCAGTATCTGACGTTCCTACATTAGTAATGTATGTTATACCAGTAACTGACATAGCTACATTAGAAATGTATGTGAAACAAGTAACTGACATAGCTACGTTAGTAATGTATGTAATACCAGTAACTGACATAGCTACATAATTACCGTAATGTTATACCAGTAACTGACATAGCTACATTAGTAATGTATGTTAATCCAGTAACTTACATAGGTACATTATTAATGTTTGTTAAATCAGTAATTTAACATACGTTACTAATGTAGCTTTGTCAGTTCCGGTTATAACATACATTACTAGTAGACCTGTGTCAGTTACTGGTTAAACGTACATTACTAATGTAGCTATGTCAGTTACTCGTTTAACATAAATAACTAATGTTCCAATGTATATTACTGTTTTAACATACATAACTAATGTAGCTCTATCAGTTACTTGTATAACATACCTTACTGATATAATGTCGTTATATCAGTTACTGGTATAAAATACATTATTAATGAAGCTATGTCAGTTACTGGTATTACATACATTACTAATGTAGCTATGTCAGTTACTGGATTAAGATACATTAGTAATGTAGCTATATAAATTACTGATTTAACAAACATTCATAATGTAGCTATGTAAGTTACTGGTAAAACATACATTACTAATGTAGCTTGTCAATTACTGGTATAATATTACATTAATAATGTAGCTATGTCAGTTACTGGTACAACATACATTACTAACATAGCTTTGTCAGTTACTTGTTTAACATACATTACTAATGTAGCAATATAAATTACTGATTTAACAAACATTACTAATGTAGCTATGTCACTTACTGGTATAACATACATTTCTAATGTAGCTATGTGACTTACTGGTATGACATACGTTACTAATGTAGCTGTGTCAGTTACTGGTATAAGATACATTACTAATGTAGCTATGTCAAATACTGTTATAACATACATTACTAGTGTAGCAATGTCAGATACTGGTATAGTAAACATTACCAATGTAGCAATGTCAGTTACTGGTATAACATACATTACTAATGTAGCTATGTCAATATCTGTTATAACATCCATTACTGATGTAGCTATGTCAGTTAGTGATATAACAGACATTACTAATGTAGATATGTCAGTTACTCGTATAACATAAATTACTAATGTAGCTATGTAGGTTACTAGTTTAACTTACATTAATTATGTAGCTACGTCAGTTACATGTTTAACATACATTACTAATGTAGCGATGTTAGTTACTGGTTTATCACACATTACTAATGTTGCATGAGGTTACTGGTATAACATACATTACTAATGTAGCTATGTCAGTTACTGGTTTTACATACATTACTAATGTAGCTATGTTAGTTACTGGTATATCATACATTACTAATGTAGGTATGTCAATATCTGGGATAACATACATTACTAATGTTGCTATGTCAGTTACTTCTTTAACATACATTACTATTAAAGCTATATCAGTTACTGGAATAACATTCTTTACTAATGAAGGTATATCAGTTACGTCTTTAACGTACCTTACTAATGTAGCTATGTCAGTTACTGGTATAACATACATTACTAATGTAGCTATGTTAGTTACCTCTTTAACGTGCATTACTAATGTAGATATGTCAGTTGCTGGTATAATATACATTAGTAATGTAGGAATGTCAGATACTGGTTTAACATACATTACTAATCTAGCAATGTCAGATAATGGTATAACAAAAATTTCTAATGTAGCTATGTCAGTTACTGGCAGAATATAACATTAATAATGTAACTATGTCAGTTACTGGTATAAGATACATTACTAATGTAGCTATGTCGGTTACTGGCTATGTTAGTTACTTGTATAACATACATTACTTCTGTAGCTATGTTAGTTACTGGTTATGTCATTTACTCGTAGAACATACATTACTAATGTAGCTATGTTAGTTACTTGTTTAACATACGATATTAATGTAGTTATGTCAGTTACTAATATAACATACCTTATTCATGTAGCTATGTCAGTTACTGGTTTAACGTACATTACAAATGTAGCTATGACAGTTGCTTCTATAACATACATTACTAATGTAGCTATGTCAGTTACAGTTATAATATTACATTAATAATGTAGCTATGTTAGTTACTGCTATAACATACACTACTAATGTAGCAATGTCAGTTGTTGTTTTAACTTACATTACTAATGTAGGTATATCAGTTACTGGTTTAACATACATTACTATTGTACCTGTATCAGTTACTTGTATAACATACATTACAAATGTAGCTATGTGAGTTACTGGTTTCACATACATTACTAATGTAGCTATCTCAGTTACAGCTTTAACGTACATTACTAATATAGCTATGTGAGTTACTGGTATAACATACATTATCTAATGTAGCTATGTCAGTTACTTGTATAACATACATTACTTATGTAGCTATGTTAGACACTGGTTTAACATATATTACTAATGTAGCTATGTCAGTTACTGGTTTAACATACATTACTAATGTAGCTATGTCAGTTACTGGTTCAACATGCATTACTTATGTAGCTATGTCAGTTTCTGGTATAACATACATTACTAATGTAGTTATGTCACTTACTGGTATAACATACATGACTAATGTAGCTATGTTAGTTACTGGTGTAATAAACATTTCTATTGTAGCTATGTTAATTACTGGTATAACATACATTACTAACTGGTAAAATATACATTGTTAATGTACCTATGTCCGTTACTGGTAAACAAACATTAATAATGTAGCTATGTCAGTTACTAATTGAAGATACATTAGTAATGTAGCTATGTCAGATACTGTTTTAATATACATTACTAATGTTGCTATGTTAGTTACTGGTACAACATACATTACTAATGTAGCTATGTCAGTTGCTGGTATAACATACATTACTAATGAAGCTATGTCAGTTACTTGTTTAACATACATAACTACTGTAGCTATGTCAGTTACTGGTTTAACATATATTACTAATGTAGATATGGCAGATACTGGTATAATAAAAATTACTAATGTAGCTATGTTAGTTACCTCTATAACATACCTATCTATTGTACCTTTGTAAAATATTGGTTTAAGATACATAATTAATGTTAATATGTAAGTTACTGGTTTTACATACATTACTAATGTAGATATGTCAGTTACTTGTTTAACATACATTACTAAAGTAGATATGTCAGTTACTGGCATAACATACATTACTAATGTAGCTATGTAAATTACTGTTTTAACATACATTTCTTATGTTGCTATGT
>CM022392.1:647770-688326 GCA_011833715.1 Carcinoscorpius rotundicauda
CTTTACCCACTCTTTTTCTCTTTAGGTTTCAGTTTCGATTGCAAAAAAAACAACAACATTTGAAATCAAAACTGAAAAATAAAAAGATTAATTTTTGCACTGCTTTCTTTCCAATTTCTTAGTTATTAATTTTTCTTTTAAGTTTCAGTTTCTATTTTGAAGAGAAACCAAGAATCAAGAAATTAGAACGTAAAACCCTTCAAAAGTTCTTTTTTTGGTTTCAGTTTCGGTTGCAAAAAACAAAATCAACGGTACAAACGAGACTGAAACGTAAATAGATTAATATTTACACTGTTTTCTTACCAAATTCTTAGATATTGATTTTTCTTTTAGGATTCAGTTTCGATTTTGAAGAAAACTCAAAATTTAAGAAATTAGAAACGTAAAACCCTTCAAAAGTTCATTTTTTCCTTCAGTTTCGGTTTTACCCACACTTTCTCTCTTTAGGTTTCAGTTTTGATTGCAAAAAACAAAAACAACGGTTCAAATCGAAACTAAAACTAAAAAAGATTATTATTTACACTGTTTTCTTTTCATTTTTTTAGTTATTGGTTTTTGTTTTAGGTTTCAGTTTCGGTTTTACCCACACTTTTTCTCTTTAGGTTTCAGTTTCGATTGCAAAAAAAGAAAAACAACGGTTCAAATCGTAACTGAAAAATAAAAAGATTATTATTTACACTGTTTTCTTACCAAATTTTTAGTTATTGGTTTTTCTTTTAGGTTTCAGTTTCGGCTTTACCCACTCTTTTTCTCTTTAGGTTTCAGTTTCGATTGCAAAAAAAACAACAACATTTGAAATCAAAACTGAAAAATAAAAAGATTAATTTTTGCACTGCTTTCTTTCCAATTTCTTAGTTATTAATTTTTCTTTTAAGTTTCAGTTTCTATTTTGAAGAGAAACCAAGAATCAAGAAATTAGAACGTAAAACCCTTCAAAAGTTCTTTTTTTGGTTTCAGTTTCGGTTGCAAAAAACAAAATCAACGGTACAAACGAGACTGAAACGTAAATAGATTAATATTTACACTGTTTTCTTACCAAATTCTTAGATATTGATTTTTCTTTTAGGATTCAGTTTCGATTTTGAAGAAAACTCAAAATTTAAGAAATTAGAAACGTAAAACCCTTCAAAAGTTCATTTTTTCCTTCAGTTTCGGTTTTACCCACACTTTCTCTCTTTAGGTTTCAGTTTTGATTGCAAAAAACAAAAACAACGGTTCAAATCGAAACTAAAACTAAAAAAGATTATTATTTACACTGTTTTCTTTTCATTTTTTTAGTTATTGGTTTTTGTTTTAGGTTTCAGTTTCGGTTTTACCCACACTTTTTCTCTTTAGGTTTCAGTTTCGATTGCAAAAAAACAAAAACAACGGTACAAACGAAAGTCAAACCTAAAAGATTAATTTTTACACTGTTTTCTTTCCAATTACTTAGTTATTGGTGTTTCTTTTAGGTTTCAGTTTCGGCTTTGAAGAAAAACCAAAAATTAAGAAATTAGAACGTAAAACCCTTCAAAAGTTCATTTTTTTGTTTTAGTTTCGGTTTTATCCACACTTTTTGTTTTTAGGATTCAGTTTCGATTGCAAAAAAACAAGAACAACGGTTCAAACCGAAACTGAAACCTAAAAAATTAATATTTACACATATTTTTCCAATTACTTAGTTATTGGTTTTAATTTTAAATTTCTGTTTCGGTTTTAAAGAAAACCAAAATCAAGAAATGAGAACGTAAAACCCTTTAAAGTTCATTTTGTTGGTTACAGTTACTGTTTGATAAACACTTTTTTTTCTTTAGGTTTCAGTTTCGATTGCAAAAAAACAAAAACAACTCTTCTAATCGAAACTGAAACGTAAAAAGATTAATATTTACACGGTTTTCTTACCAAATTCTTAGATATTGGTGTTTCTTTTAGGATTCAGTTTGGGTTTTACCCACACTTTTTCTCTTTAGGTTTAAGTTTCGATTGCAAAAAACGAAAACAACATTTGAAATCCAAACTGAAACGTAAAAAGATTAATTTTTACACTGCTTTCTCTCCAATTTCTTAGTTATTCATTTTTCTTTTAAGTTTCAGTTTCGATTTTGAAGAAAAACCAATAATCAAGAAATTAGAACGTAAAACCCTTCAAAAGTTCTTTTTTTGGTTTCAGTTTCGGTTTTACCCACACTTTTTCTTTTTAGGTTTTAGTTTCGATTGCAGAAAGCAAAATCAACGGTAGAAACGAAACTGAAACGTAAAAAGATTAATATTTACAATGCTTTCTCTCCAATTTCTTAGTTATTCATTTTTTTTAAGTTTCAGTTTCGATTTTAAAGAAAAATCAAGAAATTAGAACGTAATATCCTTCAAATATCATTTTTTTTGTTTCAGTTTCCGTTTTACCCACACTTTTTCTCTTTTCGATTGCAAAAAAAACAAAAACAACGGTTCAAATCGAAACTAAAACTAACAAAAATTATTATTTACACTGTTTTCTTGTGAATTTCTTAGTTATTGGTTTTCCTTTGAAGTTTTAGTTTCGGTTTTGAAGAAAAACCAAAAATCAAGAATTTAGAACACAAAACACTTCAAAAGTTCATTTTGTTGTTATCAGTTTCGGTTTTATCCACACTTTTTATCTTTAGGTTAAAGTTTCGATTGCAAAAAAATAAAAACAACGGTTCAAACCGAAACTGAAACCTAAAAAAATTAATATTTACACTGTTTTCTTTCTAATTACTTAGTTATTGGTGTTTCTTCTAAGTTTCAGTTTCGGTTTTGAAAAAAAACTTTAAAATCAGGAAATTAGAACGTAATACCCTTCAAAAGTTCATTTTTCTGGTTTCAGTTACGGTTTCATCCACACTTTTTCTCTTTAGGTTTCAGTTTTGACAGCAAAAAAAACAAAAACAACGGTTCAAATCGAAACTAAAACTAAAAAATATTATTTTTTACACTGTTTTCTTTTCAATTTCTTAGTTATTGGTTTTCCTTTTAAGTTTCAGATTCGGTTTTGAAGAAAAAACTAACAATCAAGAATTTAGAACAGAAAACACTTCAAAAGTTCATTTTTTTAGTATGAATTTCGGTTTTATCCACACTTTTTATCTTTAGGTTAAAGTTTCGATTGCAAAGAAAACAAAAACAACGGTACAAACGAAAGTCAAACCTAAAAGATTAATTTTTACACTGTTTTCTTTCCAATTACTTAGTTATTGGTGTTTCTTTTAGGTTTCAGTTTCGGTTTTGAAGAAAAAATAAAAATCAGCAAATCAGAACGTAAAACCCTTCAAAAGTTCATTTTTTCCCTTCAGTTTCGGTTTTACCCACACTTTCTCTTTTTAGGTTTCAGTTTTGATTGCAAAAAAACAAAAACAACGGTTTCAATCGAAAATGAAACCTAAAAAGATTATTATTTACATTGTTTTCTTTTCATTTTTTTAGCTATTGGTTTTTGTTTTAGGTTTCAGTTTCGGTTTTACCCACACTTTTTCTCTTTAGGTTTCCGTTTCGATTGCAAAGAAAACAAAAACAACGGTACAAACGAAAGTCAAACCTAAAAGATTAATTTTTACACTGTTTTCTTTCCAATTACTTAGTTATTGGTGTTTCTTTTAGGTTTCAGTTTCGGCTTTGAAGAAAAACCAAGAATTAAGAAATTAGAACGTAAAACCCTTCAAAAGTTCATTTTTTCCTTTCAGTTTCGGTTTTACCCACACATTATCTTTTAAAGTTTCAGTTTTTATTGCAAAAAAACAGAAACAACGGTTTCAATCGAAAATGAAACCTAAAAAGATTATTATTTACACTGTTTTCTTTTCATTTTTTTAGTTATTGGTTTTTGTTTTAGGTTTCAGTTTCGGTTTACCCACACTTTTTCTCTTTAGGTTTTAGTTTAGATTGCAAAAAAAACAACATTTGAAATCAAAACTGAAAATTAAACAGATTAATTTTTGCACTGCTTTCTTTCCAATTTCTTAGTTATTCATTTTCTTTTAAGTTTCAGTTTCTATTTTGAAGAAAAACCAAGAATCAAGAAATTAGAACGTAAAACCCTTCAAAAGTTCTTTTTTTGGTTTAAGTTTCGGTTTTACCCACACTTTTTCTCTTTAGGTTTCAGTTTCGATTGCAAAAAACAAAAAAAACGGTACAAAGAAAACTGAAACGTAAAAAGATTATTATTTACACTGTTTTCTTTACAATTTTTTAGTTATTGGTTTTCCTTTCAAGTGTCAGTTTCGGTTTTGAAGGAAAACTAAAAATCAGGAAAGTGGAACGTAAAACTCTTCAAAAGTTCATTTTTGTGGTTTTAGTTTCGGATTTATCCACACTTTTTCTCTTTAAGTTTCAGTTTAGATTGCAAAAAAACAAAAACAACGGTTTCAATCGGTACTGAATCGTAAAAAGATAAGTATTTACACTGTTTTCTTTTCATTTTCTTAGTTATTGTTTTTCTTTTAAGTTTCAGTTTCGATTGCAAAAAACAAAGAGAACATTTGAAATCCAAACTGAAACCTAAAAAGATTAATTTTTGCACTGCTTTCTTTCCAATTTCTTAGTTATTCATTTTCTTTTAAGTTTCAGTTTCTATTTTGAAGAAAAACCAAGAATCAAGAAATTAGAACGTAAAACCCTTCAAAAGTTCTTTTTGGTTTTAGTTTCGGTTTTACCCACACTTTTTCTCTTTAGGTTTCAGTTTCGATTGCAAAAAACAAAAACAACGGTACAAAGGAAACTGAAACGTAAAAAGATTATTCTTTACACTGTTTTCTTTTCAATTTTTTAGTTATTGGTTTTCCTTTCAAGTGTCAGTTTCGGTTTTGAAGAAAAACTAAAAATCAGGAAAGTAGAACGTAAAACTCTTCAAAAGTTCATTTTTGTGGTTTTAGTTTCGGTTATATCCACACTTTTTCTCTTTAAGTTTCAGTTTCGATTGCAAAAAAAGAAAAACAACGGTTCAAATCGTAACTGAAAAATAAAAAGATTATTATTTACACTGTTTTCTTACCAAATTTTTAGTTATTGGTTTTTCTTTTAGGTTTCAGTTTCGGCTTTACCCACTCTTTTTCTTTTTAGGTTTCGGTTTCGATTGCAAAAAAAACAACAACATTTGAAATCAAAACTGAAAAATAAAAAGATTATTTTTGCACTGCTTTCTTTCCAATTTCTTAGTTATTAATTTTTCTTTTAAGTTTCAGTTTCTATTTTGAAGAGAAACCAAGAATCAAGAAATTAGAACGTAAAACCCTTCAAAAGTTCTTTTTTTGGTTTCAGTTTCGGTTGCAAAAAACAAAATCAACGGTACAAACGAGACTGAAACGTAAATAATAATAATAATAATAAATTTATTAATTAACTAAAATACAAAATATAATAACGAAAGAGCCAAACACTGAGTTCAAGGACTCGTACTGTAAGGCTCAACAATTCATTACAAAATGGACTTAAAAAATAAAATAAAACACAAGTTAATACAAAACAAGATAAAAATAAATCAAGAACACAAAAAATACAAAATCAGAAGAAAAAACAAAATATTTACAAAAAATAATTTAACGAACAATACAAATCAGAAACAACAAAATTATTAGGCTGCTCAGAAGTAAATAGGCAATTTTTCAACAATAACTTCTGCTTGGCATGACAAGATTCCTTAATCAAATCAGTGGGAAGGTAATTTAAAAAATATACAACTATTACCAAAAATTGATGAAACATAAAAGTGTATTTAGTTGTAGGAATGCGAAACTAAACATGACAAGAACTTCTTGTATTATAATCGAAATTAACAGTTGGAAAATCACGTATATATTTCAAACCATAACAACCAAGTTTAAATAAATACAACTTGTGCAAAGTAAAAATATTTAAATTAGAAAATTAATTTCATTAATAAAAAGCATACGCAAAAATCGATTATGAAAAATTTGTAAATGGTTAATGTGAGACTTATAAGCTCCACCCCAAAAAATCAAACCATATTGTAAAACAGACTGATAAAGGCCAATATATGTAGTTTTCAAAAACTTAAAAGGTAAAATAAATCTTAAAGGTTGCAGCATGATACCAATATATCTCAATTTCTGAGTTACAGAAACAATATGAGGAGCCCAGCTTAAATGATTGTCTAGTAAAATTCCCAAGTATTTATATTTAGCAACAAAATTAAAAAACAGGACAACTACAATTATCAAACAGACAAGAAAAATTATGAAACTTAATAGGTTGCATATTACATTTTGAAAATCCAAATCTCATACACACAGTTTTTTTAATATTAACAGTCAATAAATTAGTTTGAAACCATTTCTTAAGGATTTTAAGGTCATGTATAGCGTCATTATAATTTTGGGAATCAGAATTTGAAAAAAACAAGAGCCAAGTCATCAGCATAACCAATCAAAGTACCCTTCAAAGGCAAACTAAAAACATCATTGACATAAATCAAAAATAAAATTGGGCCTAAGATAGAACCTTGTGGAACCCCACATTTAATAACAATATTTGAGGACTTTGAACCTTTAACATCAACAAATTGTTCTCTGTTTTGCAAATAAGATTTAAACCACTTTAGAGCAGTACCTCTAATACCATAATGTTCAAGTTTTTTAATTAAAACAAAATCAGAAACTGAATCAAAAGCTTTTTTAAAATCAAAGAAAATAACCAAAGGACAATAATGAGCATTCATTGAGTTAATTACAAGAGTTAAAAGCTTAGAGATTGCATGTTCAGTACTTTTACCCGACTGAAATCCAAATTGGTTAGGATGTAAAATTTTAAACTTATTTAAAAAGGACATTAAACGAATTTTCATAATGCCTTCAAAAACTTTTGAGAAAGTAGTCAACAGAGAGATTGGTCTATAGTTTCCCACATCTTCCTTATTACCAGACTTAAAAATAGGTATTACTCTGGCTATTTTAAGCATAGATGGAACATGTCCATGAGCAAAAGAATTTGTAATTAAAGCAGTCAAAACAAAACAAAAGAAATCCAAATTCTGTTTAACAAAAGAAGATCTAATGTTGTCCCAACCAGGACTGCACTGTTTAAGAGCTAAATTGCAGGAACAAACCTCATTATAACAAGGTGGAAACAAGAAAAAACTAGAAGGATTAGGATCACTGAGGCACTGGAAAGAAGAGGTGCCAAGAATTGAAGAAGAGATAGTACAACAATTTCCAAAATAATTATTAAAAGTAATAGCCAGATTTGTACAGGAAGGCAAAACAAACGGTTTATTTCTAAACCCAGTAATCTCGTTTACTAAAGACCATTGATCTCTCAAATTTTTCTTATTTAAAAATTGAAAAGAGAAATAGTTTAATTTTTGTTTACGTATTTTACCAACGACAAAATTTCGAAATCGCCTATATGAACGCTGAAGAGAAAAATCTAAAGGATTTTTGCGAGCTTTATAGGCCATTTTATCACGTCTATTGATTAAATGAATTAAATCAGTGGTAATCCATGGCTTCAACTTTCTAGTCTTTTTCACAGAAGAAATTAAGGTAGAAGATTCATCAATAACATGCAAGACAGAACTTAAAAAAACATTAAAAGAAAATTCAACAGATAGATCAAGATCCAAATAAGATAAGTCCAGATTGCTTACAAGGTTCGAGGCCAGAGTATTGTTAATTACAGCCTTACAAGGCTGCTGATCAATATTCAAATCCGAACAATTTACAAAGTAACTAACAAACAATGGAAAATGGTCAGTAACATTGGCTTCAAGTACAAAAGCTTGAAAATTATAACGACTATTAAAGGGAACAATGACATGATCAATACACGTTGAAAAACTCAGGTCAACATGAGAAGGAACATTCACTAACTGTATCAATCTATGCCTGAACAAAATATGTAAATACTCCAATGTTGCATCAGTAGGACTTAAAGATAACAAATCAAAATTAAAATCTCCCAATAACAATACATCTTTATCATTATACAAATTTAGCTCATCATTAAATTGAAGAAGAAAGGAATCATCAGAAAACGCAGGTGATCTATATATAGCAATGACAACTAGGCTTGTTTGACAAGACAAGTTACATTCAATAATAAAAGAATCACAAGTAAGATAAACAGGTGCAACAGTTACAGTTTTAACAGCAGCAAAAGTAAAAATAACAATCCCACTAGCTCTATTCAAACGACAACTAGAGGCATGCATATCATAACCAGGAAGTGATATCTGTAACAACTTGTCATTTGCAAGCCAGGCTTCAGTAAGAACAATAACATGAATAGGAACCTGATAAGTTTGCAAATGCACGACCAATTGGTCAAAATTTTTCAAAACACTTCGTATATTCAAATGCAAAATATTAAAAGAAGAATTACCAATTAGTGTATTCAACTTTTCAGGCCCAGGAATACTTTGCACCATGAACTCACTCGACGGATCAAAATCAAAATCCAAAGCCATCAGAATTACAGGGAGTTCAGGTCACTTTCCCCTCTAATTACAATAGGTCGAGCACCATCATCCTTTCTCATATAGATCACCCCATTAGAAGTCCAAATGTACTTAAACTGTTTAGTCTTTCTCAAAATACGAGCCTTCCAAAACAATTGACTATAATAAGGAGACAGATGGTCATTCAAGTATATTTGGTATGACTCATTACAAATACCCACATTGTTCGTAGATAATTGACGAAAGTGCTTTCGCTTCTGGGACAGAAGGTCTGCCTTAACTTGCTTCCGAAGAAATTTCACAACAATGGGTCTTGTCTTCTTACTAGCAGCAGTTTTAGATCCAATTCGATGAACAATGGAAATATCCTGTTTAGCAACTGGAACCTCCAGTTTGTCCGAAATCTTCTGCACAATAGCATACAAATCTTCACCAGAGACTTCAGGAATACCATCTATAATCACATTTGAACTGTAAGAGTACTGTTCTGCTTGATACATCTGCTGCTGAACCAAAGAAATTTGTCTTCTAAGATCAACATTTTCTTTTTTCAATTGGTTATTTTCCATCATACAAGCATTAACTTCTTTACCAAATTGAGAAAGTTTATCTTCAAAAATAGCAAATTTTTTCAAAACATCATCCAAAGAGCTTGAAAAATGTTCTATTGAATTTTTTAATTCAATAACCTCATCTTTAACAGGAGCCAATTCCTTCAACTGACTTAAAATAACTACCAAATTACTATTAATTTTATCCATGTCTGGAGTTGAAATATTTACTTCCAGTTGACCATCCAAGTTCACCTTCTCACCCTCAGATCCGGAATGTACTCTTCCCAATGGCGACTCACTACTTCTAGTTTGCTTGAGATTTGAGATACATGATTTGCATTTAAAAGGCTGATTGTTAACAGTAAGATATTCAAAATCAATCTCATTAAGACCAGCGCACTTCAAATGATAAAGTTTGCCACATCCAGCTGAACAAATAACATTACTTTCTTCTACTTTGATGTAAACTCTACAGAGCCCACACTTACGTGGGCCCTTCAAAAGTTCATTTTTTCCTTCAGTTTCGGTTTTACCCACACTTTCTCTCTTTAGGTTTCAGTTTTGATTGCAAAAAACAAAAACAACGGTTCAAATCGAAACTAAAACTAAAAAAGATTATTATTTACACTGTTTTCTTTTCATTTTTTTAGTTATTGGTTTTTGTTTTAGGTTTCAGTTTCGGTTTTACCCACACTTTTTCTCTTTAGGTTTCAGTTTCGATTGCAAAAAACAAAAACAACGGTTCAAACCGAAACTGAAACCTAAAAAAAATTAATATTTACACTGTTTTCTTTCTAATTAATTAGTTATTGGTGTTTCTTTTAGGTTTCAGTTTCGATTTTTAAGAAAAAATAAAAATCCGCAAATCAGAACGTAAAACCCTTCAAAAGTTCATTTTTCTGGTTTCAGTTACGGTTTTATCCACACTTTTTCTCTTTAGATTTCAGTTTCGATTGCAAAAAAACAAAAACAACGGTACAAACGAAAGTCAAACCTAAAAGATTAATATTTACACTGTTTTATTTCCAATTACTTAGTTATTGGTTTTTGTATTAGGTTTCAGTTTCGGTTTTGAAGAAAAACCAAAAATCAAGAAATTAGAACGTAAAACCCTTCATAAGTTCATTTTTTTGTTTCAGTTTCGGTTTTATCCACACTTTTTGTTTTTAGGATTCAGTTTCGATTGCAAAAAAACAAGAACAACGGTTCAAACCGAAACTGAAACCTAAAAAATTAATATTTACACATATTTTTCCAATTACTTAGTTATTGGTTTTAATTTTAAATTTCTGTTTCGGTTTTGAAGAAAAACCAAAAATCAAGAAATGAGAACGTAAAACACTTTAAAGTTCATTTTGTTGGTTACAGTTACTGTTTTATAAACACTTTTTCTCTTTAGGTTTCAGTTTCGATTGCAAAAAAACAAAAACAACTCTTCTAATCGAAACTGAAACGTAAAAAGATTAATATTTACACGGTTTTCTTACCAAATTCTTAGATATTGGTGTTTCTTTTAGGATTCAGTTTGGGTTTTACCCACACTTTTTCTCTTTAGGTTAAGTTTCGATTGCAAAAAACGAAAACAACATTTGAAATCCAAACTGAAACGTAAAAAGACTAATTTTTACACTGCTTTCTCTCCAATTTCTTAGTTATTCATTTTTCTTTTAAGTTTCAGTTTCGATTTTGAAGAAAATCCAATAATCAAGAAATTAGAACGTAAAACCCTTCAAAAGTTCTTTTTTTGGTTGCAGTTTCGGTTTTACCCACACATTTTCTTTTTAGGTTTCAGTTTCGATTGCAGAAAACAAAATCAACGGTAGAAACGAAACTCAAACGTAAAAAGATTAATATTTACAATGCTTTCTCTCCAATTTCTTAGTTATTCATTTTTTTTAAGTTTCAGTTTCGATTTTAAAGAAAAATCAAGAATCAAGAAATTAGAACGTAAAATCCTTCAAATATCATTTTTTTTGTTTAATTTCGGTTTCACCCACACTTTTTCTCTTTTCGATTGCAAAAAAAACAAAAACAACGGTTCAAATCGAAACTAAAACTAACAAAAGATTATTATTTACACTGTTTTCTTGTGAATTTCTTAGTTATTGGTTTTCCTTTGAAGTTTTAGTTTCGGTTTTTGAAGAAAAACCAAAAATCAAGAATTTAGAACACAAAACACTTCAAAAGTTCATTTTGTTGTTATCAGTTCCGGTTTTATCCACACTTTTTATCTTTAGGTTAAACTGTCGATTGCAAAAAAAATAAAAACAACGGTTCAAACCGAAACTGAAACCTAAAAAAATTAATATTTACACTGTTTTCTTTCTAATTACTTAGTTATTGGTGTTTCTTCTAGGTTTCAGTTTCGGTTTTGAAAAAAAACTAAAAATCAGGAAATTAGAACGTAAAACCCTTCAAAAGTTCATTTCTCTGGATTCAGTTAAGGTTTCATCCACACATTTTCTCTTTAGGTTTCAGTTTTGACAGCAAAAAAAAACAAAAACAACGGTTCAAATCGAAACTAAAACTAAAAAATATTATTTTTTACACTGTTTTCTTTTCAATTTCTTAGTTATTGGTTTTCCTTTTAAGTTTCAGATTCGGTTTTGAAGAAAAACTAACAATCAAGAATTTAGAACAGAAAACACTTCAAAAGTTCATTTTTGTAGTATGAATTTCGGTTTTATCCACACTTTTTATCTTTAGGTTAAAGTTTCGATTGCAAAGAAAACAAAAACAACGGTACAAACGAAAGTCAAACCTAAAAGATTAATTTTTACACTGTTTTATTTCCAATTACTTAGTTATTGGTGTTTCTTTTAGGTTTCAGTTTCGGCTTTGAAGAAAAACCAAAAATTAAGAAATTAGAACGTAAAACCCTTCAAAAGTTCATTTTTCCTTTCAGTTTCGGTTTTACCCACACTTTCTCTTTTTAGGTTTCAGTTTTGATTGCAAAAAAACAAAAACAACGGTTTCAATCGAAAATGAAACCTAAAAAGATTATTATTTACTGTTTTCTTTTCATTTTTTTAGTTATTGGTTTTTGTTTTAGGTTTGAGTTTCGGTTTTACCTACACTTTTTCTCTTTAGGTTTTAGTTTAGATTGTAAAAAAAACAACATTTGAAATCAAAACTGAAAAATAAAAAGATTAATTTTTGCACTGCTTTCTTTCCAATTTCTTAGTTATTCATTTTCTTTTAAGTTTCAGTTTCTATTTTGAAGAAAAACCAAGAATCAAGAAATTAGAACGTAAAACCCTTCAAAAGTTCTTTTTTTGGTTTCAGTTTCGGTTTTACCCACACTTTTTCTCTTTAGGTTTCAGTTTCGATTGCAAAAAACAAAAAAAACGGTACAAAGGAAACTGAAACGTAAAAAGATTATTATTTACACTGTTTTCTTTTCAATTTTTTAGTTATTGGTTTTCCTTTCAAGTGTCAGTTTCGGTTTTGAAGAAAAACTAAAAATCAGGAAAGTAGAACGTAAAACTCTTCAAAAGTTCATTTTTGTGGTTTTAGTTTCGGTTTTACCCACACTTTTTCTCTTTAGGTTTCAGTTTCGATTGCAAAAAACAAAAAAAACGGTACAAAGGAAACTGAAACGTAAAAAGATTATTATTTACACTGTTTTCTTTTCAATTTTTTAGTTATTTCTTTTCCTTTCAAGTGTCAGTTTCGGTTTTGAAGAAAAACTAAAAATCAGGAAAGTAGAACGTAAAACTCTTCAAAAGTTCATTTTTGTGGTTTTAGTTTCGGTTTTATCCACACTTTTTCTCTTTAAGTTTCAGTTTCGATTGCAAAAAAACAAAAACAACGGTTTCAATCGGTACTGAATCGTAAAAGGATAAGTATTTACACTGTTTTCTTTTCATTTTCTTAGTTATTGGTTTTTCTTTTAGGTTTCAGTTTCGATTGCAAAAAACAAAGACAACATTTGAAATCCAAACTGAAACCTAAAAAGATTAATTTTTACACTGCTTTCTTTCCAATTTCATAGTTATTAATTTCTCTTTTAGCTTTCAGTTTCGATTTTGAAGAAAAACCAAGAATCAACAAATTTGAACGTAAAACTCATCAAAAGTTCATTTTTTGGTTTCAGTTTCGGTTTTACCCACACTTTTTCTCTTTAGGTTTCAGTTTCGATTGCAAAAAAAGAAAAACAACGGTTCAAATCGTAACTGAAAAATAAAAAGATTATTATTTACACTGTTTTCTTACCAAATTTTTAGTTATTGGTTTTTCTTTTAGGTTTCAGTTTCGGCTTTACCCACTCTTTTTCTCTTTAGGTTTCGGTTTCGATTGCAAAAAAAACAACAACATTTGAAATCAAAACTGAAAAATAAAAAGATTAATTTTTGCACTGCTTTCTTTCCAATTTCTTAGTTATTAATTTTTCTTTTAAGTTTCAGTTTCTATTTTGAAGAGAAACCAAGAATCAAGAAATTAGAACGTAAAACCCTTCAAAAGTTCTTTTTTTGGTTTCAGTTTCGGTTGCAAAAAACAAAATCAACGGTACAAACGAGACTGAAACGTAAATAGATTAATATTTACACTGTTTTCTTACCAAATTCTTAGATATTGATTTTTCTTTTAGGATTCAGTTTCGATTTTGAAGAAAAACCAAAATTTAAGAAATCAGAACGTAAAACCCTTCAAAAATTCATTTTTCCCTTCAGTTTCGGTTTTACCCACACTTTCTCTTTTTAGGTTTCAGTTTTGATTGCAAAAAACAAAAACAACGGTTCAAATCGAAACTAAAACTAAAAAAGATTATTATTTACACTGTTTTCTTTTCATTTTTTTAGTTATTGGTTTTTGTTTTAGGTTTCAGTTTCGGTTTTACCCACACTTTTTCTCTTTAGGTTTCAGTTTCGATTGCAAAGAAAACAAAAACAACGGTATAAACGAAAGTCAAACCTAAAAGATTAATTTTTACACTGTTTTCTTTCCAATTACTTAGTTATTGGTGTTTCTTTTAGGTTTCAGTTTCGGCTTTGAAGAAAAACCAAAAATTAAGAAATTAGAACGTAAAACCCTTCAAAAGTTCATTTTTTTGTTTTAGTTTCGGTTTTATCCACACTTTTTGTTTTTAGGATTCAGTTTCGATTGCAAAAAAACAAGAACAACGGTTCAAACCGAAACTGAAACCTAAAAAATTAATATTTACACATATTTTTCCAATTACTTAGTTATTGGTTTTAATTTTAAATTTCTGTTTCGGTTTTAAAGAAAAACCAAAAATCAAGAAATGAGAACGTAAAACCCTTTAAAGTTCATTTTGTTGGTTACAGTTACTGTTTTATAAACACTTTTTCTCTTTAGGTTTCAGTTTCGATTGCAAAAAAACAAAAACAACTCTTCTAATCGAAACTGAAACGTAAAAAGATTAATATTTACACGGTTTTCTTACCAAATTCTTAGATATTGGTGTTTCTTTTAGGATTCAGTTTGGGTTTTACCCACACTTTTTCTCTTTAGGTTTAAGTTTCGATTGCAAAAAACGAAAACAACATTTGAAATCCAAACTGAAACGTAAAAAGATTAATTTTTACACTGCTTTCTCTCCAATTTCTTAGTTATTCATTTTTCTTTTAAGTTTCAGTTTCGATTTTGAAGAAAAACCAATAATCAAGAAATTAGAACGTAAAACCCTTCAAAAGTTCTTTTTTTGGTTTCGGTTTTACCCACACTTTTTCTTTTTAGGTTTTAGTTTCGATTGCAGAAAACAAAATCAACGGTAGAAACGAAACTGAAACGTAAAAAGATTAATATTTACAATGCTTTCTCTCCAATTTCTTAGTTATTCATTTTTTTTAAGTTTCAGTTTCGATTTTAAAGAAAAATCAAGAAATTAGAACGTAATATCCTTCAAATATCATTTTTTTTGTTTCAGTTTCGGTTTTACCCACACTTTTTCTCTTTTCGATTGCAAAAAAAACAAAAACAACGGTTCAAATCGAAACTAAAACTAACAAAAGATTATTATTTACACTGTTTTCTTGTGAATTTCTTAGTTATTGGTTTTCCTTTGAAGTTTTAGTTTCGGTTTTGAAGAAAAACCAAAAATCAAGAATTTAGAACACAAAACACTTCAAAAGTTCATTTTGTTGTTATCAGTTTCGGTTTTATCCACACTTTTTATCTTTAGGTTAAAGTTTCGATTGCAAAAAAACAAAAACAACGGTTCAAACCGAAACTGAAACCTAAAAAAATTAATATTTACACTGTTTTCTTTCTAATTACTTAGTTATTGGTGTTTCTTCTAAGTTTCAGTTTCGGTTTTGAAAAAAAACTTTAAAATCAGGAAATTAGAACGTAATACCCTTCAAAAGTTCATTTTTCTGGTTTCAGTTACGGTTTCATCCACACTTTTTCTCTTTAGGTTTCAGTTTTGACAGCAAAAAAAACAAAAACAACGGTTCAAATCGAAACTAAAACTAAAAAATATTATTTTTTACACTGTTTTCTTTTCAATTTCTTAGTTATTGGTTTTCCTTTTAAGTTTCAGATTCGGTTTTGAAGAAAAACTAACAATCAAGAATTTAGAACAGAAAACACTTCAAAAGTTCATTTTTTTAGTATGAATTTCGGTTTTATCCACACTTTTTATCTTTAGGTTAAAGTTTCGATTGCAAAGAAAACAAAAACAACGGTACAAACGAAAGTCAAACCTAAAAGATTAATTTTTACACTGTTTTCTTTCCAATTACTTAGTTATTGGTGTTTCTTTTAGGTTTCAGTTTCGGTTTTTAATAAAAAATAAAAATCAGCAAATCAGAACGTAAAACCCTTCAAATGTTCATTTTTTCCCTTCAGTTTCGGTTTTACCCACACTTTCTCTTTTTAGGTTTCAGTTTTGATTGCAAAAAAACAAAAACAACGGTTTCAATCGAAAATGAAACCTAAAAAGATTATTATTTACATTGTTTTCTTTTCATTTTTTTAGCTATTGGTTTTTGTTTTAGGTTTCAGTTTCGGTTTTACCCACACTTTTTCTCTTTAGGTTTCCGTTTCGATTGCAAAGAAAACAAAAACAACGGTACAAACAAAAGTTAAACCTAAAAGATTAATTTTTACACTGTTTTATTTCCAATTACTTAGTTATTGGTGTTTCTTTTAGGTTTCAGTTTCGGCTTTGAAGAAAAACCAAAAATTAAGAAATTAGAACGTAAAACCCTTCAAAAGTTCATTTTTTCCTTTCAGTTTCGGTTTTACCCACACATTATCTTTTTAAGTTTCAGTTTTGATTGCAAAAAAACAAAAACAACGGTTTCAATCGAAAATGAAACCTAAAAAGATTATTATTTACACTGTTTTCTTTTCATTTTTTTAGTTATTGGTTTTTGTTTTAGGTTTCAGTTTCGGTTTACCCACACTTTTTCTCTTTAGGTTTTAGTTTAGATTGCAAAAAAAACAACATTTGAAATCAAAACTGAAAATTAAACAGATTAATTTTTGCACTGCTTTCTTTCCAATTTCTTAGTTATTCATTTTCTTTTAAGTTTCAGTTTCTATTTTGAAGAAAAACCAAGAATCAAGAAATTAGAACGTAAAACCCTTCAAAAGTTCTTTTTTTGGTTTCAGTTTCGGTTTTACCCACACTTTTTCTCTTTAGGTTTTAGTTTCGATTGCAAAAAACAAAAAAAACGGTACAAAGGAAACTGAAACGTAAAAAGATAATTATTTACACTGTTTTCTTTTCAAATTTTTAGTTATTTCTTTTCCTTTCAAGTGTCAGTTTCGGTTTTGAAGAAAAACTAAAAATCAGGAAAGTAGAACGTAAAACTCTTCAAAAGTTCATTTTTGTGGTTTTAGTTTCGGTTTTATCCACACTTTTTCTCTTTAAGTTTCAGTTTCGATTGCAAAAAAACAAAAACAACGGTTTCAATCGGTACTGAATCGTAAAAAGATAAGTATTTACACTGTTTTCTTTTCATTTTCTTAGTTATTGGTTTTTCTTTTAGGTTTAAGTTTCGATTGGAAAAAACAAAGACAACATTTGAAATCCAAACTGAAACCTAAAAAGATTAATTTTTGCACTGCTTTCTTTCCAATTTCTTAGTTATTCATTTTCTTTTAAGTTTCAGTTTCTATTTTGAAGAAAAACCAAGAATCAAGAAATTAGAACGTAAAACCCTTCAAAAGTTCTTTTAGGTTTTAGTTTCGGTTTTACCCACACTTTTTCTCTTTAGGTTTCAGTTTCGATTGCAAAAAACAAAAACAACGGTACAAAGGAAACTGAAACGTAAAAAGATTATTCTTTACACTGTTTTCTTTTCAATTTTTTAGTTATTGGTTTTCCTTTCAAGTGTCAGTTTCGGTTTTGAAGAAAAACTAAAAATCAGGAAAGTAGAACGTAAAACTCTTCAAAAGTTCATTTTTGTGGTTTTAGTTTCGGTTTTATCCACACTTTTTCTCTTTAAGTTTCAGTTTCGATTGCAAAAAAAGAAAAACAACGGTTCAAATCGTAACTGAAAAATAAAAAGATTATTATTTACACTGTTTTCTTACCAAATTTTTAGTTATTGGTTTTTCTTTTAGGTTTCAGTTTCGGCTTTACCCACTCTTTTTCTTTTTAGGTTTCGGTTTCGATTGCAAAAAAAACAACAACATTTGAAATCAAAACTGAAAAATAAAAAGATTATTTTTGCACTGCTTTCTTTCCAATTTCTTAGTTATTAATTTTTCTTTTAAGTTTCAGTTTCTATTTTGAAGAGAAACCAAGAATCAAGAAATTAGAACGTAAAACCCTTCAAAAGTTCTTTTTTTGGTTTCAGTTTCGGTTGCAAAAAACAAAATCAACGGTACAAACGAGACTGAAACGTAAATAATAATAATAATAATAAATTTATTAATTAACTAAAATACAAAATATAATAACGAAAGAGCCAAACACTGAGTTCAAGGACTCGTACTGTAAGGCTCAACAATTCATTACAAAATGGACTTAAAAAATAAAATAAAACACAAGTTAATACAAAACAAGATAAAAATAAATCAAGAACACAAAAAATACAAAATCAGAAGAAAAAACAAAAATATTTACAAAAAATAATTTAACGAACAATACAAATCAGAAACAACAAAATTATTAGGCTGCTCAGAAGTAAATAGGCAATTTTTCAACAATAACTTCTGCTTGGCATGACAAGATTCCTTAATCAAATCAGTGGGAAGGTAATTTAAAAAATATACAACTATTACCAAAAATTGATGAAACATAAAAGTGTATTTAGTTGTAGGAATGCGAAACTAAACATGACAAGAACTTCTTGTATTATAATCGAAATTAACAGTTGGAAAATCACGTATATATTTCAAACCATAACAACCAAGTTTAAATAAATACAACTTGTGCAAAGTAAAAATATTTAAATTAGAAAAATTAATTTCATTAATAAAAAGCATACGCAAAAATCGATTATGAAAAATTTGTAAATGGTTAATGTGAGACTTATAAGCTCCACCCCAAAAAATCAAACCATATTGTAAAACAGACTGATAAAGGCCAATATATGTAGTTTTCAAAAACTTAAAAGGTAAAATAAATCTTAAAGGTTGCAGCATGATACCAATATATCTCAATTTCTGAGTTACAGAAACAATATGAGGAGCCCAGCTTAAATGATTGTCTAGTAAAATTCCCAAGTATTTATATTTAGCAACAAAATTAAAAACAGGACAACTACAATTATCAAACAGACAAGAAAAATTATGAAACTTAATAGGTTGCATATTACATTTTGAAAATCCAAATCTCATACACACAGTTTTTTTAATATTAACAGTCAATAAATTAGTTTGAAACCATTTCTTAAGGATTTTAAGGTCATGTATAGCGTCATTATAATTTTGGGAATCAGAATTTGAAAAAAACAAGAGCCAAGTCATCAGCATAACCAATCAAAGTACCCTTCAAAGGCAAACTAAAAACATCATTGACATAAATCAAAAATAAAATTGGGCCTAAGATAGAACCTTGTGGAACCCCACATTTAATAACAATATTTGAGGACTTTGAACCTTTAACATCAACAAATTGTTCTCTGTTTTGCAAATAAGATTTAAACCACTTTAGAGCAGTACCTCTAATACCATAATGTTCAAGTTTTTTAATTAAAACAAAATCAGAAACTGAATCAAAAGCTTTTTTAAAATCAAAGAAAATAACCAAAGGACAATAATGAGCATTCATTGAGTTAATTACAAGAGTTAAAAGCTTAGAGATTGCATGTTCAGTACTTTTACCCGACTGAAATCCAAATTGGTTAGGATGTAAAATTTTAAACTTATTTAAAAAGGACATTAAACGAATTTTCATAATGCCTTCAAAAACTTTTGAGAAAGTAGTCAACAGAGAGATTGGTCTATAGTTTCCCACATCTTCCTTATTACCAGACTTAAAAATAGGTATTACTCTGGCTATTTTAAGCATAGATGGAACATGTCCATGAGCAAAAGAATTTGTAATTAAAGCAGTCAAAACAAAACAAAAGAAATCCAAATTCTGTTTAACAAAAGAAGATCTAATGTTGTCCCAACCAGGACTGCACTGTTTAAGAGCTAAATTGCAGGAACAAACCTCATTATAACAAGGTGGAAACAAGAAAAAACTAGAAGGATTAGGATCACTGAGGCACTGGAAAGAAGAGGTGCCAAGAATTGAAGAAGAGATAGTACAACAATTTCCAAAATAATTATTAAAAGTAATAGCCAGATTTGTACAGGAAGGCAAAACAAACGGTTTATTTCTAAACCCAGTAATCTCGTTTACTAAAGACCATTGATCTCTCAAATTTTTCTTATTTAAAAATTGAAAAGAGAAATAGTTTAATTTTTGTTTACGTATTTTACCAACGACAAAATTTCGAAATCGCCTATATGAACGCTGAAGAGAAAAATCTAAAGGATTTTTGCGAGCTTTATAGGCCATTTTATCACGTCTATTGATTAAATGAATTAAATCAGTGGTAATCCATGGCTTCAACTTTCTAGTCTTTTTCACAGAAGAAATTAAGGTAGAAGATTCATCAATAACATGCAAGACAGAACTTAAAAAAACATTAAAAGAAAATTCAACAGATAGATCAAGATCCAAATAAGATAAGTCCAGATTGCTTACAAGGTTCGAGGCCAGAGTATTGTTAATTACAGCCTTACAAGGCTGCTGATCAATATTCAAATCCGAACAATTTACAAAGTAACTAACAAACAATGGAAAATGGTCAGTAACATTGGCTTCAAGTACAAAAGCTTGAAAATTATAACGACTATTAAAGGGAACAATGACATGATCAATACACGTTGAAAAACTCAGGTCAACATGAGAAGGAACATTCACTAACTGTATCAATCTATGCCTGAACAAAATATGTAAATACTCCAATGTTGCATCAGTAGGACTTAAAGATAACAAATCAAAATTAAAATCTCCCAATAACAATACATCTTTATCATTATACAAATTTAGCTCATCATTAAATTGAAGAAGAAAGGAATCATCAGAAAACGCAGGTGATCTATATATAGCAATGACAACTAGGCTTGTTTGACAAGACAAGTTACATTCAATAATAAAAGAATCACAAGTAAGATAAACAGGTGCAACAGTTACAGTTTTAACAGCAGCAAAAGTAAAAATAACAATCCCACTAGCTCTATTCAAACGACAACTAGAGGCATGCATATCATAACCAGGAAGTGATATCTGTAACAACTTGTCATTTGCAAGCCAGGCTTCAGTAAGAACAATAACATGAATAGGAACCTGATAAGTTTGCAAATGCACGACCAATTGGTCAAAATTTTTCAAAACACTTCGTATATTCAAATGCAAAATATTAAAAGAAGAATTACCAATTAGTGTATTCAACTTTTCAGGCCCAGGAATACTTTGCACCATGAACTCACTCGACGGATCAAAATCAAAATCCAAAGCCATCAGAATTACAGGGAGTTCAGGTCACTTTCCCCTCTAATTACAATAGGTCGAGCACCATCATCCTTTCTCATATAGATCACCCCATTAGAAGTCCAAATGTACTTAAACTGTTTAGTCTTTCTCAAAATACGAGCCTTCCAAAACAATTGACTATAATAAGGAGACAGATGGTCATTCAAGTATATTTGGTATGACTCATTACAAATACCCACATTGTTCGTAGATAATTGACGAAAGTGCTTTCGCTTCTGGGACAGAAGGTCTGCCTTAACTTGCTTCCGAAGAAATTTCACAACAATGGGTCTTGTCTTCTTACTAGCAGCAGTTTTAGATCCAATTCGATGAACAATGGAAATATCCTGTTTAGCAACTGGAACCTCCAGTTTGTCCGAAATCTTCTGCACAATAGCATACAAATCTTCACCAGAGACTTCAGGAATACCATCTATAATCACATTTGAACTGTAAGAGTACTGTTCTGCTTGATACATCTGCTGCTGAACCAAAGAAATTTGTCTTCTAAGATCAACATTTTCTTTTTTCAATTGGTTATTTTCCATCATACAGGCATTAACTTCTTTACCAAATTGAGAAAGTTTATCTTCAAAAATAGCAAATTTTTTCAAAACATCATCCAAAGAGCTTGAAAAATGTTCTATTGAATTTTTTAATTCAATAACCTCATCTTTAACAGGAGCCAATTCCTTCAACTGACTTAAAATAACTACCAAATTACTATTAATTTTATCCATGTCTGGAGTTGAAATATTTACTTCCAGTTGACCATCCAAGTTCACCTTCTCACCCTCAGATCCGGAATGTACTCTTCCCAATGGCGACTCACTACTTCTAGTTTGCTTGAGATTTGAGATACATGATTTGCATTTAAAAGGCTGATTGTTAACAGTAAGATATTCAAAATCAATCTCATTAAGACCAGCGCACTTCAAATGATAAAGTTTGCCACATCCAGCTGAACAAATAACATTACTTTCTTCTACTTTGATGTAAACTCTACAGAGCCCACACTTACGTGGGCCCTTCAAAAGTTCATTTTTTCCTTCAGTTTCGGTTTTACCCACACTTTCTCTTTTTAGGTTTCAGTTTTGATTGCAAAAAACAAAAACAACGGTTCAAATCGAAACTAAAACTAAAAAAGATTATTATTTACACTGTTTTCTTTTCATTTTTTTAGTTATTGGTTTTTGTTTTAGGTTTCAGTTTCGGTTTTACCCACACTTTTTCTCTTTAGGTTTCAGTTTTGATTGCAAAAAAACAAAAACAACGGTTCAAACCGAAACTGAAACCTAAAAAAAAATAATATTTACACCGTTTTCTTTCTAATTAATTAGTTATTGGTGTTTCTTTTAGGTTTCAGTTTCGATTTTTAAGAAAAAATAAAAATCCGCAAATCAGAACGTAAAACCCTTCAAAAGTTCATTTTTCTGGTTTCAGTTACGGTTTTATCCACACTTTTTCTCTTTAGATTTCAGTTTCGATTGCAAAAAAACAAAAACAACGGTACAAACGAAAGTCAAACCTAAAAGATTAATATTTACACTGTTTTATTTCCAATTACTTAGTTATTGGTTTTTGTATTAGGTTTCAGTTTCGGTTTTGAAGAAAAACCAAAAATCAAGAAATTAGAACGTAAAACCCTTCATAAGTTCATTTTTTTGTTTCAGTTTCGGTTTTATCCACACTTTTTGTTTTTAGGATTCAGTTTCGATTGCAAAAAAACAAGAACAACGGTTCAAACCGAAACTGAAACCTAAAAAATTAATATTTACACATATTTTTCCAATTACTTAGTTATTGGTTTTAATTTTAAATTTCTGTTTCGGTTTTGAAGAAAAACCAAAAATCAAGAAATGAGAACGTAAAACCCTTTAACGTTCATTTTGTTGGTTACAGTTACTGTTTTATAAACACTTTTTTTCTTTAGGTTTCAGTTTCGATTGCAAAAAAAGAAAAACAACTCTTCTAATCGAAACTGAAACGTATAAAGATTAATATTTACACGGTTTTCTTACCAAATTCTTACATATTGGTGTTTCTTTTAGGATTCAGTTTGGGTTTTACCCACACTTTTTCTCTTTAGGTTTCAGTTTCGATTGCAAAGAAAACAAAAACAACGGTACAAACGAAAGTCAAACCTAAAAGATTAATTTTTACACTGTTTTCTTTCCAATTACTTAGTTATTGGTGTTTCTTTTAGGTTTCAGTTTCGGCTTTGAAAAAAAACCAAAAATTAAGAAATTAGAACGTAAAACCCTTCAAAAGTTCATTTTTTTGTTTCAGTTTCGGTTTTACCCACACTTTCTCATTTTAGGTTTCAGTTTTGATTGCAAAAAAACAAAAACAACGGTAGAAACGAAAGTCAAACCTAAAAGATTAATTTTTGCACTGCTTTCTTTCCAATTTCTTAGTTATTAATTTTTCTTTTAAGTTTCAGTTTCTATTTTGAAGAGAAACCAAGAATCAAGAAATTAGAACGTAAAACCCTTCAAAAGTTCTTTTTTTGGTTTCAGTTTCGGTTGCAAAAAACAAAATCAACGGTACAAACGAGCCTGAAACGTAAATAGATTAATATTTACACTGTTTTCTTACCAAATTCTTAGATATTGATTTTTCTTTTAGGATTCAGTTTCGATTTTGAAGAAAAACCAAAATTTAAGAAATCAGAACGTAAAACCCTTCAAAAGTTCATTTTTCCCTTCAGTTTCGGTTTTACCCACACTTTCTCTTTTTAGGTTTCAGTTTTGATTGCAAAAAACAAAAACAACGGTTCAAATCGAAACTAAAACTAAAAAAAGATTATTATTTACACTGTTTTCTTTTCATTTTTTTAGTTATTGGTTTTTGTTTTAGGTTTCAGTTTCGGTTTTACCCACACTTTTTCTCTTTAGGTTTCAGTTTCGATTGCAAAAAAACAAAAACAACGGTTCAAACCGAAACTGAAACCTAAAAAAATTAATATTTACACCGTTTTCTTTCTAATTAATTAGTTATTGGTGTTTCTTTTAGGTTTCAGTTTCGATTTTTAAGAAAAAATAAAAATCCGCAAATCAGAACGTAAAACCCTTCAAAAGTTCATTTTTCTGGTTTCAGTTACGGTTTTATCCACACTTTTTCTCTTTAGATTTCAGTTTCGATGGCAAAGAAAACAAAAACAACGGTACAAACGAAAGTCAAACCTAAAAAATTAATTTTTACACTGTTTTCTTTCCAATTACTTAGTTATTGGTGTTTCCTTTAGGTTTCAGTTTCGGCTTTGAAGAAAAACCAAAAATTAAGAAATTAGAACGTAAAACCCTTCAAAAGTTCATTTTTTTGTTTTAGTTTCGGTTTTATCCACACTTTTTGTTTTTAGGATTCAGTTTCGATTGCAAAAAAACAAGAACAACGGTTCAAACCGAAACTGAAACCTAAAAAATTAATATTTACACATATTTTTCCAATTACTTAGTTATTGGTTTTAATTTTAAATTTCTGTTTCGGTTTTGAAGAAAAACCAAAAATCAAGAAATGAGAACGTAAAACCCTTTAAAGTTCATTTTGTTGGTTACAGTTACTGTTTGGTAAACACTTTTTTTCTTTAGGTTTCAGTTTCGATTGCAAAAAAAGAAAAACAACTCTTCTAATCGAAACTGAAACGTAAAAAGATTAATATTTACACGGTTTTCTTACCAAATTCTTAGATATTGGTGTTTCTTTTAGGATTCAGTTTGGGTTTTACCCACACTTTTTCTCTTTAGGTTTAAGTTTCGATTGCAAAAAACGAAAACAACATTTGAAATCCAAACTGAAACGTAAAAAGATTAATTTTTACACTGCTTTCTCTCCAATTTCTTAGTTATTCATTTTTCTTTTAAGTTTCAGTTTCGATTTTGAAGAAAAACCAATAATCAAAAAATTAGAACGTAAAACCCTTCAAAAGTTCTTTTTTTGGTTTCGGTTTTACCCACACTTTTTCTTTTTAGGTTTTAGTTTCGATTGCAGAAAACAAAATCAACGGTAGAAACGAAACTGAAACGTAAAAAGATTAATATTTACAATCCTTTCTCTCCAATTTCTTAGTTATTCATTTTTTTTTAAGTTTCAGTTTCGATTTTAAAGAAAAATCAAGAATCAAGAAATTAGAACGTAAAATCCTTCAAATATCATTTTTTTTGTTTCAGTTTCGGTTTTACCCACACTTTTTCTCTTTTCGATTGCAAAAAAAACAAAAACAACGGTTCAAATCGAAACTAAAACTAACAAAAGATTATTATTTACACTATTTTCTTGTGAATTTCTTAGTTATTGGTTTTCCTTTGAAGTTTTAGTTTCGGTTTTGAAGAAAAACCAAAAATCAAGAATTTAGAACACAAAACACTTCAAAAGTTCATTTTGTTGTTATCAGTTTCGGTTTTATCCACACTTTTTATCTTTAGGTTAAAGTTTCGATTGCAAAAAAATAAAAACAACGGTTCAAACCGAAACTGAAACCTAAAAAAATTAATATTTACACTGTTTTCTTTCTAATTACTTAGTTATTGGTGTTTCTTCTAGGTTTCAGTTTCAATTTTGAAAAAAAACTAAAAATCAGGAAATTAGAACGTAAAACCCTTCAAAAGTTCATTTCTCTGGATTCAGTTAAAATTTCATCCACACTTTTTCTCTTTAGGTTTCAGTTTTGACAGCAAAAAAAACAAAAACAACGGTTCAAATCGAAACTAAAACTAAAAAATATTATTTTTTACACTGTTTTCTTTTCAATTTCTTAGTTATTGGTTTTCCTTTTAAGTTTCAGATTCGGTTTTGAAGAAAAACTAACAATCAAGAATTTAGAACAGAAAACACTTCAAAAGTTCATTTTTTTAGTATGAATTTCGGTTTTATCCACACTTTTTATCTTTAGGTTAAAGTTTCGATTGCAAAGAAAACAAAAACAACGGTACAAACGAAAGTCAAACCTAAAAGATTAATTTTTACACTGTTTTCTTTCCAATTACTTAGTTATTGGTGTTTCTTTTAGGTTTCAGTTTCGGCTTTGAAGAAAAACCAAAAATTAAGAAATTAGAACGTAAAACCCTTCAAAAGTTCATTTTTCCCTTCAGTTTCGGTTTTACCCACACTTTCTCTTTTTAGGTTTCAGTTTTGATTGCAAAAAAACAAAAACAACGGTTTCAATCGAAAATGAAACCTAAAAAGATTATTATTTACACTGTTTTCTTTTCATTTTT
This sequence comes from Carcinoscorpius rotundicauda, assembly GCA_011833715.1. Lineage (NCBI taxonomy): Eukaryota > Metazoa > Arthropoda > Merostomata > Xiphosura > Limulidae > Carcinoscorpius > Carcinoscorpius rotundicauda. Next base: position 673,898 of record CM022392.1, read on the forward strand.
TTAGTTATTGGTTTTTGTTTTAGGTTTCAGTTTCGGTTTTACCCACACTTTTTCTCTTTAGGTTTCAGTTTCGATTGCAAAGAAAACAAAAACAACGGTACAAACGAAAGTCAAACCTAAAAGATTAATTTTTACACTGTTTTCTTTCCAATTACTTAGTTATTGGTGTTTCTTTTAGGTTTCAGTTTCGGCTTTGAAGAAAAACCAAAAATTAAGAAATTAGAACGTAAAACCCTTCAAAAGTTCATTTTTTTGTTTCAGTTTCGGTTTTACCCACACTTTCTCATTTTAGGTTTCAGTTTTGATTGCAAAAAAACAAAAACAACGGTTTCAATCGAAAATGAAACCTAAAAAGATTATTATTTACACTGTTTTCTTTTCATTTTTTAGTTATTGGTTTTTGTTTTAGGTTTCAGTTTCGGTTTTACCTACACTTTTTCTCTTTAGGTTTCAGTTTCGATTGCAAAAAACAAAAAAAAACTGTACAAAGGAAACTGAAACGTAAAAAGATTATTATTTACACTGTTTTCTTTTCAATTTTTTAGTTATTTCTTTTCCTTTCAAGTGTCAGTTTCGGTTTTGAAGAAAAACTAAAAATCAGGAAAGTAGAACGTAAAACTCTTCAAAAGTTCATTTTTGTGGTTTTAGTTTCGGTTTTATCCACACTTTTTCTCTTTAAGTTTCAGTTTCGATTGCAAAAAAACAAAAACAACGGTTTCAATCGGTACTGAATCGTAAAAAGATAAGTATTTACACTGTTTTCTTTTCATTTTCTTAGTTATTGGTTTTTCTTTTAGGTTTCAGTTTCGATTGCAAAAAACAAAGACAACATTTGAAATCCAAACTGAAATCTAAAAAGATTAATTTTTACACTGCTTTCTTTCCAATTTCATAGTTATTAATTTCTTTTTTAGCTTTCAGTTTCGATTTTAAAGAAAAACCAAGAATCAACAAATTTGAACGTAAAACTCATCAAAAGTTCTTTTTTTGGTTTCAGTTTCGGTTTTACCCACACTTTTTCTCTTTAGGTTTCAGTTTCGATTGCAAAAAAAGAAAAACAACGGTTCAAATCGTAACTGAAAAATAAAAAGTTTATTATTTAGACTGTTTTCTTACCAAATTTTTGGTTATTGGTTTTTCTTTTAGGTTTCAGTTTCGGCTTTACCCACTCTTTTTCTCTTTAGGTTTCGGTTTCGATTGCAAAAAAAACAACAACATTTGAAATCAAAACTGAAAAATAAAAAGATTAATTTTTGCACTGCTTTCTTTCCAATTTCTTAGTTATTAATTTTTCTTTTAAGTTTCAGTTTCTATTTTGAAGAGAAACCAAGAATCAAGAAATTAGAACGTAAAACCCTTCAAAAGTTCTTTTTTTGGTTTCAGTTTCGGTTGCAAAAAACAAAATCAACGGTACAAACGAGACTGAAACGTAAATAGATTAATATTTACACTGTTTTCTTACCAAATTCTTAGATATTGATTTTTCTTTTAGGATTCAGTTTCGATTTTGAAGAAAAACCAAAATTTAAGAAATCAGAACGTAAAACCCTTCAAAAGTTCATTTTTCCCTTCAGTTTCGGTTTTACCCACACTTTCTCTTTTTAGGTTTCAGTTTTGATTGCAAAAAACAAAAACAACGGTTCAAATCGAAACTAAAACTAAAAAAGATTATTATTTACACTGTTTTCTTTTCATTTTTTTAGTTATTGGTTTTTGTTTTAGGTTTCAGTTTCGGTTTTACCCACACTTTTTCTCTTTAGGTTTCAGTTTCGATTGCAAAGAAAACAAAAACAACGGTATAAACGAAAGTCAAACCTAAAAGATTAATTTTTACACTGTTTTATTTCCAATTACTTAGTTATTGGTGTTTCTTTTAGGTTTCAGTTTCGGCTTTGAAGAAAAACCAAAAATTAAGAAATTAGAACGTAAAACCCTTCAAAAGTTCATTTTTTTGTTTTAGTTTCGGTTTTATCCACACTTTTTGTTTTTAGGATTCAGTTTCGATTGCAAAAAAAACAAGAACAACGGTTCAAACCGAAACTGAAACCTAAAATATTAATATTTACACATATTTTTCCAATTACTTAGTTATTGGTTTTAATTTTAAATTTCTGTTTCGGTTTTGAAGAAAAACCAAAAATCAAGAAATGAGAACGTAAAACCCTTTAAAGTTGATTTTGTTGGTTACAGTTACTGTTTGATAAACACTTTTTTTCTTTAGGTTTCAGTTTCGATTGCAAAAAAACAAAAACAACTCTTCTAATCGAAACTGAAACGTAAAAAGATTAATATTTACACGGTTTTCTTACCAAATTGGTGTTTCTTTTAGGATTCAGTTTGGGTTTTACCCACACTTTTTCTCTTTAGGTTTAAGTTTCGATTGCAAAAAACGAAAACAGCATTTGAAATCCAAACTGAAACGTAAAAAGATTAATTTTTACACTGCTTTCTCTCCAATTTCTTAGTTATTCATATTTCTTTTAAGTTTCAGTTTCGATTTTGAAGAAAAACCAATAATCAAGAAATTAGAACGTAAAACCCTTCAAAAGTTCTTTTTTTGGTTTCGGTTTTACCCACACTTTTTCTTTTTAGGTTTTAGTTTCGATTGCAGAAAACAAAATCAACGGTAGAAACGAAACTGAAACGTAAAAAGATTAATATTTACAATGCTTTCTCTCCAATTTCTTAGTTATTCATATTTTTTGAAGTTTCAGTTTCGATTTTATAGAAAAATCAAGAATCAAGAAATTAGAACGTAAAATCCTTCAAATATCATTTTTTTTGTTTCAGTTTCCGTTTTACCCACACTTTTTCTCTTTTCGATTGCAAAAAAAACAAAAACAACGGTTCAAATCGAAACTAAAACTAACAAAAGATTATTATTTACACTGTTTTCTTGTGAATTTCTTAGTTATTGGTTTTCCTTTGAAGTTTTAGTTTCGGTTTTGAAGAAAAACCAAAAATCAAGAATTTAGAACACAAAACACTTCAAAAGTTCATTTTGTTGTTATCAGTTTCGGTTTTATCCACACTTTTTATCTTAAGGTTAAAGTTTCGATTGCAAAAAAAAATAAAAACAACGGTTCAAACCGAAACTGAAACCTAAAAAAATTAATATTTACACTGTTTTCTTTCTAATTACTTAGTTATTGGTGTTTCTTCTAGGTTTCAGTTTCGGTTTTGAAAAAAAAACTTTAAAATCAGGAAATTAGAACGTAAAACCCTTCAAAAGTTCATTTTTCTGGTTTCAGTTACGGTTTCATCTACACTTTTTCTCTTTAGGTTTCAGTTTTGACAGCAAAAAAAACAAAAACAACGGTTCAAATCGAAACTAAAACTAAAAAATATTATTTTTTACACTGTTTTCTTTTCAATTTCTTAGTTATTGGTTTTCCTTTTAAGTTTCAGATTCGGTTTTGAAGAAAAACTAACAATCAAGAAAACACTTCAAAAGTTCATTTTTTTAGAATGAATTTCGGTTTTATCCACACTTTTTATCTTTAGGTTAAAGTTTCGATTGCAAAGAAAACAAAAACAACGGTACAAACGAAAGTCAAACCTAAAAGATTAATTTTTACACTGTTTTCTTTCCAATTACTTAGTTATTGGTGTTTTTTTTAGGTTTCAGTTTCGGCTTTGAAGAAAAACCAAAAATTAACAAATTAGAACGTAAAACCCTTCAAAAGTTCATTTTTCCCTTCAGTTTCGGTTTTACCCACACTTTCTCTTTTTAGGTTTCAGTTTTGATTGCAAAAAAACAAAAACAACGGTTTCAATCGAAAATGAAACCTAAAAAAAATATTTACACTGTTTTCTTTTCATTTTTTTAGTTATTGGTTTTTGTTTTAGGTTTCAGTTTCGGTTTTACCCACACTTTTTCTCTTTAGGTTTCAGTTTCGATTGCAAAGGAAACAAAAACAAAGGTACAAACGAAAGTCAAACCTAAAAGATTAATTTTTACACTGTTTTCTTTCCACTTACTTAGTTATTGGTGTTTCTTTTAGGTTTCAGTTTCGGATTTGAAGAAAAACAAAAAATTAAGAAATTAGAACGTAAAACCCTTCAAAAGTTCATTTTTCCTTTCAGTTTCGGTTTTACCCACACTTTCTCTTTTTAGGTTTCAGTTTTGATTGCAAAAAAACAAAAACAACGGTTCAAATCGAAACTAAAACTAAAAAAAGATTATTATTTACACTGTTTTCTTTTCATTTTTTTAGTTATTGGTTTTTGTTTTAGGTTTCAGTTTCGGTTTTACCTACACTTTTTCTCTTTAGGTTTTAGTTTAGATTGCAAAAAACAAAAACAACGGTACAAAGGAAACTGAAACGTAAAAAGATTATTATTTACACTGTTTTCTTTTCAATTTTTTAGTTATTGGTTTTCCTTTCAAGTGTCAGTTTCGGTTTTGAAGAAAAACTAAAAATCAGGAAAGTAGAACGTAAAACTCTTCAAAAGTTCATTTTTGTGGTTTTAGTTTCGGTTTTATCCACACTTTTTCTCTTTAAGATTCAGTTTCGATTGCAAAAAAACAAAAACAACGGTTTCAATCGGTACTGAATCGTAAAAAGATAAGTATTTACACTGTTTTCTTTTCATTTTCTTAGTTATTGGTTTTTCTTTTAGGTTTCAGTTTCGATTGCAAAAAACAAAGACAACATTTGAAATCCAAACTGAAACCTAAAAAGATTAATTTTTACACTGCTTTCTTTCCAATTTCATAGTTATTAATTTCTCTTTTAGCTTTCAGTTTCGATTTTGAAGAAAAACCAAGAATCAACAAATTTGAACGTAAAACTCATCAAAAGTTCTTTTTTTGGTTTCAGTTTCGGTTTTACCCACACTTTTTCTCTTTAGGTTTCAGTTTCGATTGCAAAAAAAGAAAAACAACGGTTCAAATCGTAACTGAAAAATAAAAAGATTATTATTTACACTGTTTTCTTACCAAATTTTTAGTTATTGGTTTTTCTTTCAGGTTTCAGTTTCGACTTTACCCACTCTTTTTCTCTTTAGGTTTCAGTTTCGATTGCAAAAAAAACAACAACATTTGAAATCAAAACTGAAAAATAAAAAGATTAATTTTTGCACTGCTTTCTTTCCAATTTCTTAGTTATTAATTTTTCTTTTAAGTTTCAGTTTCTATTTTGAAGAGAAACCAAGAATCAAGAAATTACAACGTAAAACCCTTCAAAAGTTCTTTTTTTGGTTTCAGTTTCGGTTGCAAAAAACAAAATCAACGGTACAAACGAGACTGAAACGTAAATAGATTAATATTTACACTGTTTTCTTACCAAATTCTTAGATATTGATTTTTCTTTTAGGATTCAGTTTCGATTTTGAAGAAAAACCAAAATTTAAGAAATCAGAACGTAAAACCCTTCAAAAGTTCATTTTTCCCTTCAGTTTCGGTTTTACCCACACTTTCTCTTTTTAGGTTTCAGTTTTGATTGCAAAAAACAAAAACAACGGTTCAAATCGAAACTGAAAACTAAAAAAGATTATTATTTACACTGTTTTCTTTTCATTTTTTTAGTTATTGGTTTTTGTTTTAGGTTTCAGTTTCGGTTTTACCCACACTTTTTCTCTTTAGATTTCAGTTTCGATTGCGAAAAAACAAAAACAACGGTACAAACGAAAGTCAAACCTAAAAGATTAATATTTACACTGTTTTATTTCCAATTACTTAGTTATTGGATTTTGTATTAGGTTTCAGTTTCGGTTTTGAACAAAAACCAAAAATCAAAAAATCAGAACGTAAAACCCTTCAAAAGTTCTTTTTTCTGGTTTCAGTTACGGTTTTATCCACATTTTTTCTCTTTAGATTTCAGTTTCGATTGCAAAAAAACAAAAACAACGGTACAAACGAAAGTCAAACCTAAAAGATCAATATTTACACTGTTTTATTTCCAATTACTTAGTTATTGGTGTTTTTTTTAGGTTTCAGTTTCGGTTTAACCCACACTTTTTATCTTTAGGTTAAAGTTTCGATTGCAAAAAAATAAAAACAACGGTTCAAACCGAAACTGAAACCTAAAAAAATTAATATTTACACTGTTTTCTTTCTAATTACTTAGTTATTGGTGTTTCTTCTAGGTTTCAGTTTCGGTTTTAAAAAAAAACTTTAAAATCAGGAAATTAGAACGTAAAACCCTTCAAAAGTTCATTTTTCTGGTTTCAGTTACGGTTTCATCCACACTTTTTCTCTTTAGGTTTCAGTTTTGACAGCAAAAAAAACAAAAACAACGGTTCAAATCGAAACTAAAACTAAAAAATATTATTTTTTACACTGTTTTCTTTTCAATTTCTTAGTTATTGGTTTTCCTTTGAAGTTTCAGATTCGGTTTTGAAGAAAAACTAAAAATCAAGAATTTAGAACAGAAAACACTTCAAAAGTTCATTTTTTTAGTATGAATTTCGGTTTTATCCACACTTTTTCTCTTTAGTTTAAAGTTTCGATTGCAAACAAACAAAAACAACGATTCAAACCGAAATTGAAACCTAAAAAAATTAATATTTATACTGTTCTCTTTCCAATTACTTAGTTATTGGTGTTTCTTTTAGGTTTCAGTTTCGGTTTTGAAGAAAAACTAAAAATCAAGAAATCAGAACGTAAAACCCTTCAAAAGTTCATTTTTCTGGTTTTAGTTTCTGTTTTATCCACATTTTTTCTCTTTAGGTTTCAGTTTCAATTGCAACAAAACAAAAAGAACGGTTCTAATCGAAACTGAAAAATAAAAGGATTATTTACACTGTTTTTTTACCAAATTTTTAGTTATTGGTGTTTCTTTTATGATTCAGTTTCGGTTTTGAGGAAAAACGAAAAATCAAAAAATTAGAACGTAAAATTCTTCAAAAGTTCATTTTTTTTGCTTCAGTTGAGGGTATAACATACATTACTAATGTAGCTAGGTCAGTTACCAGTATAACATTCATAACAAATGTAGCTATGTCAGTTACAGGTATAACATACATTACTAATGTAGCTATGTCAGTTACTGTGTTAACATACATTACTAATGTAGCTATGTGAGTTACTGGTATAACATTCATAACTAATGTAGCTATGTCAGTTACAGTTTTAACATACATTACTAATGTAGCTATGTCAATTACTGTGTTAACATACATTACTAATGTAGCTATGTCAGTTACTGGTATAACATTTAAAACTAATGTAGCTATGTCAGTTACAGGTATAACATACATTACTAATGTAGCTATGTCAGTTACTGTGTTAGCATACATTACCAATGTAGCTATGTCAGTTACTGGTTTAACATACATTACTAATGTAGCTATGTCAGTTACAGGTTTAACATATTTTACTAATGTAGCTATGTCAATTACTGTGTTAACATACATTACTAATGTAGCTATGTCAGTTACTGTGTTAACATATATTACTAATGTAGCTATATCAGTTACTGGTATAACATTCATAACTAATGTAGCAATGTTAGTTACTGGTATAACATACATTACTAATGCACCTATGTCAGTTACTCGTATAACATACATTACAAATGTAGCTAGGTCAGTTAATGGTTTCACGTACATTACCAATGTAGATATGTAAATTACTGGTATAACATACATTACTAATGTAGCTATGTCAGTTACAGGTTTAACATACATTACTAATGCAGCTATGTCAGTCATGGTTTAACATACATTATTGATGTAGCTATCTCAGATACTGGTTTAACATACATTACTAATGTAGTTATGTAAGTTGCTGGTTTAACATACATTACTAATGTAGCTAGGTAAATTACTGGTATACGTACATTACTAATGTAACTATGTCATTTACTGGTTTAACATACATTACTAACGTAGCTATTTCAGTTGCTGGTATAACATACATTACTAATGTAGCTACGTCAGTTACTGGTAAAAAATACATTACTAATGTAGCTATGTAAATTACTGGTTTAACGTACATTAGTAATGTAGCTATGTCAGTTACTGGTTTAACATACATTACTAAAGTAGCTATGTAAATTACTCGGTTAACATACATTACTAATAAAGCTATGTTAGTTACTGTTATACTATTTATTCCTAATGTAGCTATGTCAGTTACTGGTATAAGATACATTACTAATCTAGCTATGTCATTTACTGGTTTAACGTACATTACTAATGTAGTTATGTAAATTACTGGTATACGTACATTACTAATGTAGCTATGTCAGTTACTGGTATAACATACATTACTAATGCAGCTATGTCAGTTCATGGTATAACATACATTATTGATGTAGCTATCTCAGATACTGGTTTAACATACATTACTAATGTAGCTATGTAAGTTGCTGGTTTAACATACATTACTAATGTAGCTAGGTCAGTTACTGGTTTCACGTACATTACTAATGTAGCTAGGTAAATTACTGGTATACGTACATTACTAATGTAGCTATGTCAGTTACTGGTTTAACATACATTACTAATGTAGCTATGTCAGTTGCTGGTATAACATACATTACTAATGTAGCTATGTCAGTTACTGGTATAACATACATTACTAATGTAGCTATGTCAGTTACTGGTATAACATACATTACTAATGTAGCTATGCAAATTACTGGTTTAACATACATTAGTAATGTAGCTATGTCAGTTACTGGTTTAACATACATTACTAATGTAGCTATGTCAGTTACTGGTTTAACATACATTACTAATGTAGCTAGGTAAATTACTGGTATACATACATTACTAATGTAGCTATGTCAGTTACTGGTTTAACATACATTACTAATGTAGCTATGTCAGTTGCTGGTATAACATACATTACTAATGTAGCTATGTCAGTTACTGGTATGACATACATTACTAATGTAGCAATGTCAGTTACTGGTATAACATACATTACTAATGTAGCTATGTCAGTTACTGGTATGACATACATTACTAATGTAGCTATGTCAGTTACTGGTTTAACATACATTACTAAAGTAGCTATGTAAATTACTCTGTTAACATACATTACTAATAAAGCTATGTTAGTTACTGGTATAACATACATTACTAATGTAGCTATGTCAGTTACTGGTATAACATACATTACTAATCTAGCTATGTCATTTACAGGTTTAACGTACATTACTAATGTAGCTATGTAAATTACTGGTATACGTACATTACTAATGTAGCTATGTCAGTTACTGGTATAACATACATTACTAAAGTAGGTATGTCAGTTACTGGTATAACATACATTACTAATGCAGCTATGTCAGTTAATGGTATAACATACATTATTGATGTAGCTATCTCAGATACTGGTTTAACATACATTAGTAATGTAGCTATGTTAGTTACTGGTTTAACATACATTACTAATATGGCTATGTCAGTTACTGGTTTAACATCCATTACTAATGTAGCTATGTCAGTTGCGGGTATAACATACATTACTAGTGTAGCTATGTCAGTTACCGGTATAACATTCATAACTAATGTAGCTATGTCAGTTACAGTTTTAACATACATTACTAATGTAGCTATGTCAATTACTGTGTTAACATACATTACTAATGTAGCTATGTCAGTTACTGGTATAACATTCATAACTAATGTAGCTATGTCAGTTACAGGTATAACATACATTACTAATGTAGCTATGTCAGTTACTGTGTTAACATACATTACTAATGTAGCTATATCAGTTACTGGTATAACATTCATAACTAATGTAGCTATGTCAGTTACTGATTTAACATACATTACCAATGTAGCTATGTAAGTTACTGGTTTAACATACATTACTAATGTAGCTATGTCAGTTACAGGTTTAACATACTTTACTAATGTAGCTATGTCAATTACTGTGTTAACATACATTACTAATGTAGCTATGTCAGTTACTGTGTTAACATATATTACTAATGTAGCTATATCAGTTACTGGTATAACATTCATAACTAATGTAGCAATGTCAGTTACTGGTATAACATACATTACTAATGCACCTATGTCAGTTACTCGTATAACATACATTACAAATGTAGCTAGGTCAGTTAATGGTTTCACGTACATTACCAATGTAGATATGTAAATTACTGGTATAACATACATTACTAATGTAGCTATGTCAGTTACAGGTTTAACATACATTACTAATGCAGCTATGTCAGTCACTGGTTTAACATACATTATTGATGTAGCTATCTCAGATACTGGTTTAACATACATTACTAATGTAGTTATGTAAGTTGCTGGTTTAACATACATTACTAATGTAGCTAGGTAAATTACTGGTATACGTACATTACTAATGTAACTATGTCATTTACTGGTTTAACATACATTACTAACGTAGCTATTTCAGTTGCTGGTATAACATACATTACTAATGTAGCTACGTCAGTTACTGGTAAAAAATACATTACTAATGTAGCTATGTAAATTACTGGTTTAACATACATTACTAATGTAGCTATGTCAGTTACTGGTTTAACATACATTACTAAAGTAGCTATGTAAATTACTCGGTTAACATACATTACTAATAAAGCTATGTTAGTTACTGTTATACTATTTATTCCTAATGTAGCTATGTTAGTTACTGGTATAAGATACATTACTAATCTAGCTATGTCATTTACTGGTTTAACGTACATTACTAATGTAGTTATGTAAATTACTGGTATACGTACATTACTAATGTAGCTATGTCAGTTACTGGTATAACATACATTACTAATGCAGCTATGTCAGTTAATGGTATAACATACATTATTGATGTAGCTATCTCAGATACTGGTTTAACATACATTACTAATGTAGCTATGTAAGTTGCTGGTTTAACATACATTACTAATGTAGCTAGGTCAGTTACTGGTTTCACGTACATTACTAATGTAGCTAGGTAAATTACTGGTATACGTACATTACTAATGTAGCTATGTCAGTTACTGGTTTAACATACATTACTAATGTAGCTATGTCAGTTGCTGGTATAACATACATTACTAATGTAGCTATGTCAGTTACTGGTATAACATACATTACTAATGTAGCTATGTCAGTTACTGGTATAACATACATTACTAATGTAGCTATGCAAATTACTGGTTTAACATACATTAGTAAAGTAGCTATGTCAGTTACTGGTTTAACATACATTACTAATGTAGCTAGGTCAGTTACTGGTTTCACGTACATTACTAATGTAGCTAGGTAAATTACTGGTATACGTACATTACTAATGTAGCTATGTCAGTTACTGGTTTAACATACATTACTATTGTAGCTGTGTCAGTAGCTGGTATAACATACATTACTAATGTAGCTATGTCAGTTACTGGTATGACATACATTACTAATGTAGCAATGTAAGTTACTGGTATAACATACATTACTAATGTAGCTATGTCAGTTACTGGTATGAAATACATTACTAATGTACCTATGTCAGTTACTGGTTTAACATACATTACTAAAGTAGCTATGTAAATTACTCTGTTAACATACATTACTAATAAAGCTATGTTAGTTACTGGTATAACATACATTACTAATGTAGCTATGTCAGTTACTGGTATAACATACATTACTAATGTAGCTATGTCAGTTACTGGTTTAACGTACATTACTAATGTAGCTATGTAAATTACTGGTATACGTACATTACTAATGTAGCTATGTCAGTTACTGGTATAACATACATTACTAAAGTAGGTATGTCAGTTACTGGTATAACATACATTACTAATGCAGCTATGTCAGTTAATGGTATAACATACATTATTGATGTAGCTATCTCAGATACTGGTTTAACATACATTAGTAATGTAGCTATGTCAGTTACTGGTTTAACATACATTACTAATATAGCTATGTCAGTTACTGGTTTAACATACATTACTAATGTAGCTATGTCAGTTACTGGTATAACATACATTACTAATGTAGCTATGTCAGTTACTGGTATAACATTCATAACTAATGTAGCTATGTCAGTTACAGTTTTAACATACATTACTAATGTAGCTATGTCAATTACTGTGTTAACATACATTACTAATGTAGCTATGTCAGTTACTGGTATAACATTCATAACTAATGTAGCTATGTCAGTTACAGGTATAACATACATTACTAATGTAGCTATGTCAGTTACTGTGTTAACATACATTACTAATGTAGCTATATCAGTTACTGGTATAACATTCATAACTAATGTAGCTATGTCAGTTACTGATTTAACATACATTACCAATGTAGCTATGTAAGTTACTGGTTTAACATACATTACTAATGTAGCTATGTCAGTTACAGGTTTAACATACTTTACTAATGTAGCTATGTCAATTACTGTGTTAACATACATTACTAATGTAGCTATGTCAGTTACTGTGTTAACATATATTACTAATGTAGCTATATCAGTTACTGGTATAACATTCATAACTAATGTAGCAATGTCAGTTACTGGTATAACATACATTACTAATGCACCTATGTCAGTTACTCGTATAACATACATTACAAATGTAGCTAGGTCAGTTAATGGTTTCACGTACATTACCAATGTAGATATGTAAATTACTGGTATAACATACATTACTAATGTAGCTATGTCAGTTACAGGTTTAACATACATTACTAATGCAGCTATGTCAGTTACTGGTTTAACATACATTACTAATGTAGCTATGTCAGTTACTGGTTTAACATACATTACTAATGTAGCTATGTCAGTTACTGGTTTAACATACATTACTAATGTAGCTATGTAAATTACTGGTATATCATACATTACTAATGTAGCTATGTCAGTTACTGGTTTAACATACATTACTAATGTATCTATGTCAGTTGCTGATATAACATACATTACTAATATAGCTACGTCAGTTACTGGTAAAACATACACTACTAATGTAGCTATGTCAGTTACTGGTTTAACATACATTACTAATGTAGCTATGTCAGTTACTGGTTTAACATACATTACTAAAGTAGCTATGTAAATTACTGGGTTAACATACATTACTAATAAAGCTATGTTAGTTACTGTTATACTATTTATTCCTAATGTAGCTATGTTAGTTACTGGTATAACATACATTACTAATATAGCTATGTCATTTACTGGTTTAACGTACATTACTAATGTAGCTATGTAAATTACTGGTATACGTACATTACTAATGTAGCTATGTCAGTTACTGGTATAACATACATTACTAATGTAGCTATGTCAGTTACTGGTATAACATACATTACTGATGTAGCTATCTCAGATACTGGTTTAACATACATTACTAATGTAGCTATGTAAGTTGCTGGTTTAACATACATTACTAATGTAGCTAGGTCAGTTACTGGTTTCACGTACATTACTAATGTAGCTAGGTAAATTACTGGTATACGTACATTACTAATGTAGCTATGTCAGTTACTGGTTTAACATACATTACTAATGTAGCTATGTCAGTTGCTGGTATAACATACATTACTAATGTAGCTATGTCAGTTACTGGTATAACATACATTACTAATGTAGCTATGTCAGTTACTGGTATAAAATACATTACTAATGTAGCTATGCAAATTACTGGTTTAACATACATTAGTAAAGTAGCTATGTCAGTTACTGGTTTAACATACATTACTAATGTAGCTAGGTCTGTTACTGGTTTCACGTACATTACTAATGTAGCTAGGTAAATTACTGGTATACGTACATTACTAATGTAGCTATGTCAGTTACTGGTTTAACATACATTACTATTGTAGCTGTGTCAGTAGCTGGTATAACATACATTACTAATGTAGCTATGTCAGTTACTGGTATAACATACATTACTAATGTAGCTATGTAAATTACTGGTATACATACATTACTAATGTAGCTATGTCATTTACTGGTTTAACATACATTACTAATGTAGCTATGTCAGTTGCTGGTATAACATACATTACTAATGTAGCTATGTCAGTTACTGGTATAACATACATTACTAATGTAGCTATGTCAGTTACTGGTATAACATACATTACTAATGTAGCTATGTAAATTACTGGTTTAACATACATTAGTAAAGTAGCTATGTCAGTTACTGGTTTAACATACATTACTAATGTAGCTATGTCAGTTACTGGTTTAACATACATTACTAATGTAGCTATGTAAATTACTGGTATACGTACATTACTAATATAGCTATGTCAGTTACTGGTTTAACATACATTACTAATGTAGCTATGTCAGTTGCTGGTATAACATACATTACTAATGTAGCTATGTCAGTTACTGGTATGACATACATTACTAATGTAGCAATGTCAGTTACTGGTATAACATACATTACTAAGGTAGCTATGTCAGTTACTGGTATGACATACATTACTAATGTACCTATGTCAGTTACTGGTTTAACATACATTACTAAAGTAGCTATGTAATTATTACT
>CM022392.1:689326-728130 GCA_011833715.1 Carcinoscorpius rotundicauda
TAGTAATGAACATTATACCAGTAACTGACATAGCTACATTAGTAATGTATGTTATACCAATAACTAACATAGCAACATTAGTAATGTATGTTATACCAGCAACTGACATAGCTACATTAGTAATGTATGTTATACCAGTAACTGGCAGAGCTACATTAGTAATGTATGTTAAACCAGTAAATGACAGAGCTACATAAGTAATGTACGTTAAACCAGTAACTGACCTAGCTACATTAGTAATGTATGTTATACCAGCAACTGACATAGCTATATTAGTAGTATATGTTAAACCAGTAAATGACATAGCTACCTTAGTAATGTATATTATACCAGTAACTGACATAGCTACATTAGTAATGTACGTTAAACCAGTAACTGACATAGCTACATAATAAATGTATGTTATACCATTAACTGACATAGCTACTTTAGTAATGAATGTATACCAGTAAATTACATAGCTAAATTAGTAATGTATGTTAAACCAGAAACTGACAAAGCTACTTTAGTAATGTATGTTATACTAATAACTGACACAGCTACTTTAGTAATGTATGTTAAACCAGTAACTGACATAGCTACATTAGTAATGTATGTTAAACCAGTAACTGACATAGCTACATTAGTAATGTATGTTATACCAGTAACTGACATAGCTACATTAATAATGTTTGTTAAACCAATAAGTGACATAGCTATATTTGTAATGTATGTTATACCAGAAACTCACATAGCTACATTAGTAATGTATGATATACCAGTAACTGACATAGCTACATTAGTAATGTACGTTATACCAGTATCTGAGATAGCTACATTAGTAATGTATGTTATACCAGTAACTGACATAGCTACTTTAGTAATGTATGTTAAACAAGCAACTGACATAGCTACATCAGTAATGTTTTTTATAACAGTAACTGACATAGCTACATTAGCAATGTACGATAAACGAGTAATTTTCATAGCTACATTAGTAATGTACATTAAACCAGTAACTGACATAGCTACATTAATAATATACGTTAAACCAGTATCTGAGATAGCTATATTAGTAATGTATATAATACCAGAAACTCACATAGCTACATTAGTAATGAATGATATACCAGTAACTGACATAACTTCATTAGTATTATATTTTATACCAGTAATTGATATAGCTACATAAATAATGTATGTTATACCAAAAACTTACAGAGCTACATTAGTAAAGTATGTTAAACCAGTAAATGGCAGAGCTACCTCAGTAATGTATGTTACACCAGTAACTGACATAGCTACATTAGTAATGTATGTTATACCAGCAACTGTCATAGCTACATTAGTAATGTATGTTATACCAGTAACTGACAGAGCTACATTAGTAAAGTATGTTATACCAGAAACTGACAAAGCTACCTTAGTAATGTATGTTACACAAGTAACTGACATAGCTACATTAGTAATGTATGTTATACCAGTAACTGACACAGCAACATTAGTAATGTATGTTAAACCAGTAACTGACATAGCTACATTAGTAATGTATGTTATACCACCAACTGACATAGTTACATTAGTAATGTATGTTATATCAGTAACTGACATAGCTACATTAGTAATGTATGTTAAACCAGTAACTGACATAGCTACATTACTAATGTATGTTAAACCAGTAATTTTCATAGCTACATTAGTAATGTATATTAAACCAGTAACTGACATAGCTACATTAGTAATGTATGTTAAACCAGTAACTGACATAGCTACATTAGTAATGTATGTTATACCAACAACTGATATAGCTACATTAGTAATGTATGTTAAACCAGGAACTGTTATAGCTACATTAGTAATGTATGTTATACAAGTAACTGATATGGCTATATTAGTAATGTATATTATACCAGTAACTGACATAGCTACATTAGTAATGTATGTTATACCAGTAACTGACATAGCTACATTAGTAATGTATGTTAAACCAGTAACTGACATAGCTACATTAGTAATGTATGTTATACCAGTAACTGACAGAGCTACAATAGTAAAGTATGTGAAACAGTGACTAACATAGCTACTATAGTAATGTATGTTAAACCAGTAAGTTACATAGCTACATTAGTAATGTATGTTAAACCAGTAACTGACATAGCTACATTAGTAATGTATGTTAAACCAGCAACTGACATAGCTACATTAGTAATGTATGTTAAACGAGGAACTGACATAGCTACATTAGTAATGTATGTTATACCAGTAACTGACATAGCTACATTAGTAATGTATGTTAAACCAGTAATTTACATAGCTACATTAGTAATGTACATTAAACCAGTAACTGACATAGCTACATTAGTAATGTATGTTTTACCATTAACTGACATAGCTACATTAGTAATGTATGCTATACAAGTAACTGATATGGCTATATTAGTAATGTATGTTATACCAGTAACTGACATCGCTACATTAGTAATGTATGTTAAACCAGTAAATGACAGAGCTACATAAGTAATGTACGTTAAACCAGTAACTGACCTAGCTACATTAGTAATGTATGTTATACCAGCAACTGACATAGCTATATTAGTAGTATATGTTAAACCAGTAAATGACATAGCTACCTTAGTAATGTATATTATACCAGTAACTGACATAGCTACATTAGTAGTGTACGTTAAACCAGTAACTGACATAGCTACATAATAAATGTATGTTATGCCATTAACTGACATAGCTACATTAGTAATGAATGTATACCAGTAAATTACATAGCTAAATTAGTAATGTATGTTAAACCAGAAACTGACAAAGCTACTTTAGTAATGTATGTTATACTAAAAACTGACACAGCTACTTTAGTAATGAAGTTATGTCAGTTACTGGTATATCATACATTACTAATGTAGCTATGTGAGTTTCTGGTATTATATACATTACTAATATAGCTATGCAAATTGCTGGTTTAACATACATTACTAATGTTGCTATGTAAATTACTGGTTTATCATACATTGCTAATGTAGCTATATCAGTTACTGGTATAAAATACACTACTAATGTAGTTATGTCAGTTACTGGTTTAACATACATTGCTAATTTAGCTATGTGAGTTTTTTGCATAACATACATTACTAATTTAGCTATATCAGTTACTGGTTTAACAAAAATTACTAATGTAGCTATGTCAGTTGTTGGTATAACATACATTACTAATGTAGCTATGTCAGTTACTGGTTTAACATACATTACTAATGTTGCTGTGTCAGTTACTGGTTTAATGTACATTACTAATGTAGCTATAAAAATTACTGGTTTAACATACATTGCTAATGTAGCTATGTCAGTTACTGGTATATCATACATTACTAATGTAGCTATGTCAGTTACTAGTTTAACATACATTACTAATGTAGATATGTCAGTTACTGGTTTAACATACATTACTAATAAAGCTATGTCAGTTAATAGTAAAACATACATTACTAATGTAGCTATGTCAGTTACACCAGTAATGTACATTGATACTTATGTTATTTGTGTAAACCCGTAACTGACATAGCTTCATTATTAATATTTGTTAAATCAGTAATTTATATAGCTACATTAGTAATGTATGTTATAGGAATAACTAACACAGCAACATTAGTAATGTATGTTAAGCCAGTAATTAAAATAGCTATATAAGTAATGTATGTTATACCAGCAACTGACATAGGTACATTAATAATGTATGTTATACCAGAAAGTGACATAGCTACATTAGAAATGTATGTTAAATTAGTAAGTGACATAGCTAAATCAGTAAAGTATGCAAAACCAGGAACTGACATAGCTACATTAGTAATGTGTTATAGCATTGACTGACACAGCTGCATTATTAATGTATGTTAAACCAGTAGTTTTCAAATCTACATTAGTAATGTACATTAAACCAGTAACTGACAGAGCTACATTAGTAATGTATGTTAAACCAGTAAATGACAATGCTATATTAGTAATGTATGTTATACAAATAACTGATATGGCTATATTAGTAATGTATGTTATACCAGTAAATGAAATCGCTACATTAGTAATGTATTTTATACAACTAACTGATATGGCTATATTAGTAATGTATGTTATACCAGCAACTGACATAGCTACATTAGTAATGTATGTTATACCAGTAACTGACATAGCTACTTTAGTAATGAATGTATACCAGTAAATTTCATAGCTAAATTAGTAATGTATGTTAAACAGTAACTGACATAGCTACATAAAAAATGTATATTATACCAGTAACTGACATAGCTACATAAGTAATGTATGTTAAACCAGAAACTGGCAAAGATACCTTAGTAATGTATGTTATACGAATAACTGAAACAGCAACATTAGTAATGTATGATAAACCAGTAACTGACATAGCTACATTAGTAAAACATGATATACCAGTAACTGACACAGCTACATTAGTAATGTTTGTTAAACCAGGAACTGACATAGCTACATTAGTAATGTGTTATATCATTGACTGACACAGCTGCATTAGTAATGTATGTTAAACCAGTAATTTTCATAGCTACATTAGTAATGAACATAAAACCAGTAACTGACATAGCTACATTAGTAATGTATGATATACCAATAACTAACACAGCAACATTAGTAATGTATGTTAAGCCAGTAATTGACCTAGCTACATTAGTAATGTATGTTATACCAGCAACTGACATAGCTACATTAGTAATGTATGTTATACCAGTAACTGACACAGCAACATTAGTAATGTATGTTAAACCAGTAACTGACATAGCTACATTAGTAATGTATGTTAAACTAGTAACTGACATAGCTACATTAGTAATGTATGATATACCAGTAACTGACACAGCTACATTAGTAATGTTTGTTAAACCAGTAACTGATATAGCTACATTAGTAATGTATGTAATACAAAAAACTGACATAGCTAAATTAGCAATGTATGTTAAACAAGCAACTGACATAGCTACATCAGTAATGTATGTTATACCAGTAACTGACATAGCTACATTAGCAATGTACGATAAACGAGTAATTTTCATAGCTACATTAGTAATGTACATTAAACCAGTTACTGACATAGCTACATTAGCAATGTACGATAAACGAGTAATTTTCATAGCTACATTAGTAATGTACATTAAACCAGTTACTGACATAGCTACATTAGTAATGTATGTTTTACCACTAACTGACATAGCTACATTAGTAATGTATGCTATACAAGTAACTGATATGGCTATATTAGTAATGTATGTTATACCAGTAAGTGACATCGCTACATTAGTAATGTATGTTAAACCAGTAATTGACAGAGCTACATAAGTAATGTACGTTAAACCAGTAACTGACCTAGCTACATTAGTAATGTATGTTATACCAGCAACTGACATAGCTACATTAGTAATGTATGTTATACCAGTAACTGACATAGCTACATTAGTAATGTATGTTAAACCAGTAACTGACATAGCTACATTAGTAATGTATGTTAAACAAGTAACTGACATAGCTACATCAGTAATGTATGTTATACCAGTAACTGACATAGCTACATTAGCAATGTACGATAAACGAGTAATTTTCATAGCTACATTAGTAATGTACATTAAACCAGTTACTGACATAGCTACATTAGTAATGTATGTTTAACCAGTAACTGACATAGCTACATTAGTAATGTATGTTATACCAACAACTGACATAGCTACATTAGTAATGTATGTTTTACCACTAACTGACATAGCTACATTAGTAATGTATGCTATACAAGTAACTGATATGGCTATATTAGTAATGTATATTATACCAGTAACTGACATAGCTACATTAGTAATGTACGTTAAACCAGTAACTGACATAGCTACATAATATATGTATGTTATACCATTAACTGGCATAGCTACTTTAGTAATGAATGTATACCAGTAAATTACATAGCTAAATTAGTAATGTATGTCAAACCAGAGACTGACAAAGCTACTTTAGTAATGTAGGTTATACTAATAACTGACACAGCTACTTTAGTAATGTATGTTAAACCAGTAACTGACATAGCTACATTAATAATGTTTGTTAAACCAATAAGTGACATAGCTATATTTGTAATGTATGTTATACCAGAAACTCACATAGCTACATTAGTAATGTACGTTATACCAGTATCTGAGATAGCTACATTAGTAATGTATGTTATACCAGTAACTGACATAGCTACTTTAGTAATGTATGTTAAACAAGCAACTGACATAGCTACATCAGTAATGTATGTTATACCAGTAACTGACATAGCTACATTAGCAATGTACGATAAACGAGTAATTTTCATAGCTACATTAGTAATGTACATTAAACCAGTAACTGACATAGCTACATTAGTAATGTATGATATACCAGTAACGGACATAACTTCATTAGTAATGTATGTTATACCAGTAACTGACATAGTTACATAAATAATGAATGTTATACCAGTAACAGACATAGCTACATTAGTAATGGATGTTATACGAGTAACTGACATAGCTACATAATTAATGCATGTTAAACTAGTACCTGACATAGCTACCTTAGTAATGTATGTTATACCAGTAATTGATATAGCTACATAAATAATGTATATTATACCAGTAACTGACAGAGCTACATTAGTAAAGTATGTTATACCAGAAACTGACAAAGCTACCTTAGTAATGTATGTTACACCAGTAACTGACATAGCTACATTAGCAATGTATGATAAACCAGTAATTTACATAGCTATATTAGTAATGTATATAATACGAGAAACTCACATAGCTACATTAGTAATGTATGATATACCAGTAACGGACATAACTTCATTAGTATTGTATGTTATACCAGTAACTGACATAGTTACATAAATAATGAATGTTATACCAGTAACAGACATAGCTACATTAGTAATGGATGTTATACGAGTAACTAAAATAGCTACATAATTAATGCATGTTAAACTAGTACCTGACATAGCTACCTTAGTAATGTATGTTACACCAGTAACTGACATAGCTACATTAGTAATGTATGTTATACCAGTAATTGACATTGCTACATTAGTAATGTATGTCATACAACTAACTGATATGGCTATATTAGTAATGTATGTTTAACCAGTAAATCACATAGCTATATTAGTAATGTATGTTATACAAGTAACTGATATGGCTATAATAGTAATGTATGTTATAACAGTAACTGACATCGCTATATTAGTAATGTATGTTAAACCAGTAAATGACATAGCTACATTAGTAATGTATGTTAAACCAGTAACTGACATAGCTACATAATAAATGTATGTTATACCATTAACTGACATAGCTACTTTAGTAATGAATGTATACCAGTAAATTACATAGCTAAATTAGTAATGTATATTAAACCAGAAACTGACAAAGCTACTTTAGTAATGTATGTTATACGAATAAGTGACACAGCTACTTTAGTAATGTATGTTAAACCAGTAACTGACATAGCTACATTAGTAATGTATGTTAAACCAGTAACTGACATAACTACATTACTAATGTATTTTATACCAGTAACTGACATAACTACATTAGCAATGTATGATAAACCAGCAATTTACATAGCAACATTAGTAATGTATGTTAGACCAGTAATTTGCATAGCTATATTAGTAATGTATATAATACCAGAAAGTAACATAGCTACATTAGTAATGTATGATATACCAGTAACTGACATAACTTCATTAGTAATGTATGTTATACCAGTAACTGACATAGTTACATAAATAATGTATGTTATACCAGTAAGAGATATAGCTACAATAGTAATGCATGTTATACCAGTAACTGACACAGCTACATTAGTAATGTTTGTTAAACCAGTAACTGATATAGCTACATTAGTAATGTATGTTATACAAAAAAACTGACATAGCTAAATTAGCAATGTATGTTAAAGAAGCAACTGACATAGCTACATCAGCAATGTATGCTAAACCAGTTACTGACATTGCTACATTAATAATGTATGTTAAACCAATAATTGACATAGCTATATTTGTAATGTATGTTAAAACAGTAACTGACATAGTTACATTAGTAATGTATGTTATACCAGAAAGTCACATAGCTACTTTAGTAATGTATGATATTCCAGTAACTGACATTGCTACATCAGTAATGTATGTTCTACCAGTAACTGACATAGCTACATTAGTAATGTATGTAAAACCAGTAATGTACATAGATACTTTAGTTATTTGTGTTAAACCCGTAACTGACATAGCTTCATTATAAATATTTGTTAAATCAGTAATTTATATAGCTACAGTAGTAATGTATGTTATACGAATAAGTAACACAGCAACATTAGTAATGTATGTTGAGCCAGTAATTGACATAGCTATATAAGTAATGTATGTTATACCAGCAACTCACATAGGTACATTAAAAATGTATGTTAAATTAGTAAGTGACATAACTACATCAGTAATGTATGCAAAACCAGGAACTGACATAGCTACATTAGTAATGTGTTATATCATTGACTGACACAGCTGCATTAGTAAAGTATGTTAAACCAGTAATTTTCATAGCTACATTAGTAATGAACATTTTACCAGTAACTGACATAGCTACATTAGTAATGTATGTTATACCAATAACTAACAAAGCAACATTAGTAATGTATGTTATACCAGCAACTGACATAGCTACATTAGTAATGTATCTTATACCAGTAACTGGCAGAGCTACATTAGTAATGTATGTTAAACCAGTAAATGACAGAGCTACACAAGTAATGTACCTTAAACCAGTAACTGACCTAGCTACATTAGTAATGTATGTTATACCAGCAACTGACATAACTATATTAGTAGTATATGTTAAACCAGTAAATGACATAGCTACCATAGTAATGTATATTATACCAGTAACTGACATAGCTACATTAGTAGTGTACGTTAAACCAGTAACTGACATAGCTACATAATAAATGTATGTTATGCCATTAACTGACATAGCTACTTTAGTAATCAATGTATACCAGTAAATTACATAGCTAAATTAGTAATGTATGTTAAACCAGAAACTGACAAAGCTACTTTAGTAATGTATGTTATACTAATAACTGACACAGCTACTTTAGTAATGTATGTTAAACCAGTAACTGACATAGCTACATTAGTAATGTATGTTAAACCAGTAACTGACATAGCTACATTAGTAATGTATGTTATACCAGTAACTGACATAGCTACATTAATAATATTTGTTAAACCAATAAGTGACATAGCTATATTTGTAATGTATGTTATACCAGAAACTCACATAGCTACATTAGTAATGTATGATATACCAGTAACTGACATAGCTACATTAGTAATGTACGTTATACCAGTATCTGAGATAGCTAAATTAGTAATGTATGTTATACCAGTAACTGACATAGCTACTTTAGTAAAGTATGTTAAACAAGCAACTGACATAGCTACATCAGTAATGTTTTTTATAACAGTAACTGACATAGCTACATTAGCAATGTACGATAAACGAGTAATTTTCATAGCTACATTAGTAATGTACATTAAACCAGTCACTGACATAGCTACATTAATAATATACGTTAAACCAGTATCTGAGATAGCTATATTAGTAATGTATATAATACCAGAAACTCACATAGCTACATTAGTAATGAATGATATACCAGTAACTGACATAACTTCATTAGTATTATATTTTATACCAGTAATTGATATAGCTACATAAATAATGTATGTTATACCAAAAACTTACAGAGCTACATTAGTAAAGTATGTTAAACCAGTAAATGGCAGAGCTACCTCAGTAATGTATGTTACACCAGCAACTGTCATAGCTACATTAGTAATGTATGTTATACCAGTAACTGACAGAGCTACATTAGTAAAGTATGTTATACCAGAAACTGACAAAGCTACCTTAGTAATGTATGTTACACAAGTAACTGACATAGCTACATTAGTAATGTATGTTATACCAGTAACCGACACAGCAACATTAGTAATGTATGTTAAACCAGTAACTGACATAGCTACATTAGTAATGTATGTTATACCAACAACTGACATAGTTACATTAGTAATGTATGTTTTATCATTAACTGACATAGCTACATTAGTAATGTATGTTAAACCAGTAACTGACATAGCTACATTACTAATGTATGTTAAACCAGTAATTTTCATAGCTACATTAGTAATGTACATTAAACCAGTAACTGACATAGCTACATTAGTAATGTATGTTAAACCAGTAACTGACATAGTTACATTAGTAATGTATGTTATACCAACAACTGATATAGC
The DNA here is from genome assembly GCA_011833715.1 of Carcinoscorpius rotundicauda. Taxonomy (NCBI): domain Eukaryota; kingdom Metazoa; phylum Arthropoda; class Merostomata; order Xiphosura; family Limulidae; genus Carcinoscorpius; species Carcinoscorpius rotundicauda. The sequence goes on from CM022392.1 coordinate 699,690, forward strand.
TACTTTAGTAATGTATCTTTTACCATGAACTGTTATAGCTACATTAGTAATGTATGCAATACAAGTAACTGATATGGCTATATTAGTAATGTATATTATACCAGTAACTGACATAGCTACATTAGTAATGTATGTTATACCAGTAACTGACACAGCAACCTTAGTAATGTATGTTAAACCAGTAAATGACATAGCTACATTAGTAATGTATATTATACCAGTAACTGACATAGCTACATTAGTAATGTATGTTATACCAGTTACTAACATAGCTACTTTAGTAATGTATGTTAAACCAGTAACTGACATAGCTACATTGGTAATGTATGTTATACCAACAACTGACATAGCTACATTAGTAATGTTTGTTAAACCAGTAACTGATATAGCTACATTAGTAATGTATGTTAAACAAGCAATTGACATAGCTACATCAGTAATGTATGTTATACCAGTAACTGACATAGCTACATTAGCAATGTATGTTAAACCAGTAATTTTCATAGCTACATTAGTAATGTACATTAAACCAGTAACTGACATAGCTACATTAGTAATGTATGTTTTACCATTAACTGACATAGCTACATTAATAATGTATGCTATACAAGTAACTGATATGGCTATATTAGTAATGTATGTTATACCAGTAACTGACATCGCTACATTAGTAATGTATGTTAAATCAGTAAATGACAGAGCTACATAAGTAATGTACGTTAAACCAGTAACTGACGTAGCTACATTAGTAATGTATGTTATACCAGCAACTGACATAGCTATATTAGTAGTATATGTTAAACCAGTAAATGACATAGCTACCTTAGTAATGTATATTATACCAGCAACTGACATAGCTACATTAGTAGTGTACGTTAAACCAGTAACTGACATAGCTACATAATAAATGTATGTTATGCCATTAACTGACATAGCTACATTAGTAATGAATGTATACCAGTAAATTACATAGCTAAATTAGTAATGTATGTTAAACCAGAAACTGACAAAGCTACTTTAGTAATGTATGTTATACTAAAAACTGACACAGCTACTTTAGTAATGAAGTTATGTCAGTTACTGGTATATCATACATTACTAATGTAGCTATGTGAGTTTCTGGTATTATATACATTACTAATATAGCTATGCAAATTTCTGGTTTAACATACATTACTAATGTAGCTATGTAAATTACTGGTTTATCATACATTGCTAATGTAGCTATATCAGTTACTGGTATAAAATACATTACTAATGTAGCTATGTCAGTTACTGGTTTAACATACATTGCTAATATAGCTATGTGAGTTTCTAGCATAACATACATTACTAATGTAGCTATATCAGTTACTGGTTTAACATAAATTACTAATGTAGCTATGTCAGTTGTTGGTATAACATACATTACTAATGTAGCTATGTCAGTTACTGGTTTAACATACATTACTAATGTAGCTCTGTCAGTTACTGGTATAACATACATTACTAATGTAGCTATATAAATTACTGGTTTAACATACATTACTAATGTAGCTATGTCAGTTACTGGTATAACATACATTACTAATGTAGCTATGTCAGTTACTAGTTTAACATACATTACTAATGTAGATATGTCAGTTACTGGTTTAACATACATTACTAATAAAGCTATGTCAGTTACTGGTAAAACATACATTACTAATGTAGCTATGTCAGTTACACCAGTAATGTACATTGATACTTATGTTATTTGTGTAAACCCGTAACTGACATAGCTTCATTATTAATATTTGTTAAATCAGTAATTTATATAGCTACATTAGTAATGTATGTTATAGGAATAACTAACACAGCAACATTAGTAATGTATGTTAAGCCAGTAATTAAATAGCTATATAAGTAATGTACGTTATACCAGCAACTGACATAGGTACATTAATAATGTATGTTATACCAGAAAGTGACATAGCTACATTAGAAATGTATGTTAAATTAGTAAGTGACATAGCTAAATCAGTAAGGTATGCAAAACCAGGAACTGACATAGCTACATTAGTAATGTGTTATAGCATTGACTGACACAGCTGCATTATTAATGTATGTTAAACCAGTAGTTTTCAAATCTACATTAGTAATGTACATTAAACCAGTAACTGACAGAGCTACATTAGTAATGTATGTTAAACCAGTAAATGACAATGCTATATTAGTAATGTATGTTATACAAATAACTGATATGGCTATATTAGTAATGTATGTTATACCAGTAAATGAAATCGCTACATTAGTAATGTATTTTATACAACTAACTGATATGGCTATATTAGTAATGTATGTTATACCAGCAACTGACATAGCTACATTAGTAATGTATGTTATACCAGTAACTGACAGAGCTACATTAGTAAAGTATGTTATACCAGAAAATGACAAAGCTACCTTAGTAATGTATGTTATACCAGTAACTGACACAGCAACATTAGTAATGTATGTTAAACCAGTAACTGACATAGCTACATTAGTAATGTATGTTATACCAACAACTGACTTAGCTAGGTTAGTAATGTATGTTTTACCATTAACTGACATAGCTACATTAATAATGGATGCTATACAAGTAACTGATATGGCTATATTAGTAATGTATGTTATACCAGTAACTGACATCGCTACATTAGTAATGTATGTTAAACCAGTAAATGACAGAGCTACATAAGTAATGTACGTTAAACCAGTAACTGACCTAGCTACATTAGTAATGTATGTTATACCAGCAACTGACATAGCTATATTAGTAGTATATGTTAAACCAGTAAATGAAATAGCTACCTTAGTAATGTATGTAATACAAGTAACTCACATCGCTACATTAGTAATGTATATTAAACCAGTAAATGACATAGCTACATTAGTAATGTATGTTATACCAGTAACTAACATAGGTACTATAGCAATATATGTTAAACCAGTAACTGACATAGTTACCTAATAAATGTATGTTGTACCAGTAACTGACATAGCTACATTAGCAATGTATGTTATAGGAACAACTGACACAGCAACATGAGTAATGTATGATATACCAAAAACTGACATAGCTACATAAGTAATGTATTTTATACCAGTAACTGACATAGCTACATCAACAATGTATGTTAAACCAGTAATTGACATGGCTACATTATAATTGTTTGTTAAATCAATAATTTATATAGCTACATTCGTAATGTATGTGAAACCAGTAATTTACATAGCTATATTTGTATTGTATGTTAAAACAGTAACTGACATAGTTACATTAGAAATGTATGATATATCAGTAACTGAGATTTCTACTTTAGTAATGTATGTTATACGAGTAACTTACATAGCTACATTAGTAATGTATGTTACACGAGTAACTGACATAACTACATGAGTAATGTACATTAAACCAGTAACTGACATAGCTACATTAGTAACGAATGTTAAACCAGTAACTGGAATAGCGACATTAGAAATGTATGTTAAATTAGTAAGTGACATAACTACATCAGTAATGTATGCAAAACCAGGAACTGACATAGCTACATTAGTAATGTGTTATATCATTGACTGACACAGCTGCATTAGTAATGTATGTTAAACCAGTAATTTTCATAGCTACATTAGTAATGAACATTAAACCAGTAACTGACATAGCTACATTAGTAATGTATGTTATACCAATAACTAACAAAGCAACATTAGTAATGTATGTTATACCAGCAACTGACATAGCTACATTAGTAATGTATCTTATACCAGTAACTGACAGAGCTACATTAGTAATGTATGTTAAACCATTAAATGACAGAGCTACATAAGTAATGTACGTTAAACCAGTAACTGACCTAGCTACATTAGTAATGTATGTTATACCAGCAACTGACATAGATATATTAGTAGTATATGTTAAACCAGTAAATGACATAGCTACCATAGTAATGTATATTATACCAGTAACTGACATAGCTACATTAGTAGTGTACGTTAAACCAGTAACTGACATAGCTACATAATAAATGTATGTTATGCCATTAACTGACATAGCTACTTTAGTAATGAATGTATACCAGTAAATTACATAGCTAAATTAGTAATGTATGTTAAACCAGAAACTGACAAAGCTACTTTAGTAATGTATGTTATACTAATAACTGACACAGCTACTTTAGTAATGTATGTTAAACCAGTAACTGACATAGCTACATTAGTAATGTATATTAAACCAGTAACTGACATAGCTATATTAGTAATGTATGTTATACCAGTAACTGACATAGCTACATTAATAATATTTGTTAAACCAATAAGTGACATAGCTATATTTGTAATGTATGTTATACCAGAAACTCACATAGCTACATTAGTAATGTATGATATACCAGTAACTGACATAGCTACATTAGTAATGTACGTTATACCAGTATCTAAGATAGCTAAATTAGTAATGTATGTTATACCAGTAACTGACATAGCTACTTTAGTAAAGTATGTTAAACAAGCAACTGACATAGCTACATCAGTAATGTTTTTTATAACAGTAACTGACATAGCTACATTAGCAATGTACGATAAACGAGTAATGTTCATAGTTACATTAGTAATGTACATTAAACCAGTAACTGACATAGCTACATTAGTAATGTATGTTATACCAGTAACTGACATAGCTACATTAATAATATTTGTTAAACCAATAAGTGACATAGCTATATTTGTAATGTATGTTATACCAGAAACTCACATAGCTATATTAGTAATGTATGATATACCAGTAACTGACATAGCTACATTAGTAATGTACGTTATACCAGTATCTAAGATAGCTAAATTAGTAATGTATGTTATACCAGTAACTGACATAGCTACTTTAGTAAAGTATGTTAAACAAGCAACTGACATAGCTACATCAGTAATGTTTTTTATAACAGTAACTGACATAGCTACATTAGCAATGTACGATAAACGAGTAATGTTCATAGCTACATTAGTAATGTACATTAAACCAGTCACTGACATAGCTACATTAGTAATATACGTTAAACCAGTATCTGAGATAGCTATATTAGTAATGTATATAATACCAGAAACTCACATAGCTACATTAGTAATGTATGATATACCAGTACCTGACATAACTTCATTAGTATTATATTTTATACCAGTAATTGATATAGCTACATAAATAATGTATGTTATACCAGTAACTGACAGAGCTACATTAGTAAAGTATGTTAAACCAGTAAATGGCAGAGCTACCTCAGTAATGTATGTTAAACCAGTAACTGACATAGCTACATTAGTAATGTATGTTATACCAGCAACTGACATAGCTACATTAGTAATGTATGTTATACCAGTAACTGACATAGCTACATTAGTAAAGTATGTTATACCAGAAATTGACAAAGCTACCTTAGTAATGTATGTTACACAAGTAACTGACATAGCTACATTAGTAATGTATGTTATACAAGTAACCGACACAGCAACATTAGTAATGTATGTTAAACCAGTAACTGACATAGCTACATTAGTAATGTATGTTATACCAACAGCTGACATAGTTACACTAGTAATGTATGTTTTATCATTAACTGACATAGCTACATTAGTAATGTATGTTAAACCAGTAACTGACATAGCTACATTACCAATGTATGTTAAACCAGTAATTTTCATAGCTACATTAGTAATGTATATTAAACCAGTAACTTACATAGCTACATTAGTAATGTATGTTAAACCAGTAACTGACATAGTTACATTAGTAATGTATGTTATACCAACAACTGATATAGCTACTTTAGTAATGTATGTTTTACCATGAACTGTTATAGCTACATTAGTAATGTATGCAATACAAGTAACTGATATGGCTATATTAGTAATGTATATTATACCAGTAACTGACATAGCTACATTAGTAATGTATGTTATACCAGTAACTGACACAGCAACATTAGTAATGTATGTTAAACCAGTAAATGACATAGCTACATTAGTAATGTATATTATACCAGTAACTGACATAGCTACATTAGTAATGTATGTTATACCAGTGACTAACATAGCTATTTTAGTAATGTATGTTAAACCAGTAACTGACATAGCTACATTAGTAATGTATGTTATACCAACAACTGACATAGCTACATTAGTAATGTTTGTTAAACCAGTAACTGATATAGCTACATTAGTAATGTATGTTATGCAAAAAACTCACATAGCTAAATTAGCAATGTATGTTAAACAAGCAACTGATATAGCTACATCAGTAATGTATGTTATACCAGTAACTGACATAGCTACATTAGCAATGTATGTTAAACCAGTAATTTTCATAGCTACATTAGTAATGTACATTAAACCAGTAACTGACATAGCTACATTAGTAATGTATGTTTTACCATTAACTGACATAGCTACATTAATAATGTATGCTATACAAGTAACTGATATGGCTATATTAGTAATGTATGTTATACCAGTAACTGACATCGCTGCATTAGTAATGTATGTTAAAGCAGTAAATGACAGAGCTACATAAGTAATGTACTTTAAACCAGTAACTGACGTAGCTACATTAGTAATGTATGTTATACCAGCAACTGACATAGCTATATTAGTAGTATATGTTAAACCAGTAAATGACATAGCTACCTTAGTAATGTATATTATACCAGCAACTGACATAGCTACATTAGTAGTGTACGTTAAACCAGTAACTGACATAGCTACATAATAAATGTATGTTATTCCATTAACTGACAAAGCTACTTTAGTAATGTATGTTATACTAAAAACTGACACAGCTACTTTAGTAATGAAGTTATGTCAGTTACTGGTATATCATACATTACTAATGTAGCTATGTGAGTTTCTGGTATTATATACATTACTAATATAGCTACGCAAATTGCTGGTTTAACATACATTACTAATGTTGCTATGTAAATTACTGGTTTATCATACATTGCTAATGTAGCTATATCAGTTACTGGTATAAAATACACTACTAATGTAGTTATGTCAGTTACTGGTTTAACATACATTGCTAATTTACCTATGTGAGTTTTTTGCATAACATACATTACTAATTTAGCTATATCAGTTACTGGTTTAACAAAAATTATTAATGTAGCTATGTCAGTTGTTGGTATAACATACATTTCTAATGTAGCTATGTCAGTTACTGGTTTAACATACATTACTAATGTTGCTGTGTCAGTTACTGGTTTAATGTACATTACTAATGTAGCTATAAAAATTACTGGTTTAACATACATTGCTAATGTAGCTATGTCAGTTACTGGTATATCATACATTACTAATGTAGCTATGTCAGTTACTAGTTTAACATACATTACTAATGTAGAAATGTCAGTTACTGGTTTAACATACATTACTAATGTAGCTATGTCAGTTAATAGTAAAACATACATTACTAATGTAGCTATGTCAGTTACACCAGTAATGTGCATTGATACTTATGTTATTTGTGTAAACCCGTAACTGACATAGCTTCATTATTAATATTTGTTAAATCAGTAATTTATATAGCTACATTAGTAATGTATGTTAAAGGAATAACTAACACAGCAACATTAGTAATGTATGTTAAGCCAGTAATTGACATAGCTATATAAGTAATGTATGTTATACCAGCAACTGACATAGGTACATTAATAATGTATGTTATACCAGAAAGTGACATAGCTACATTAGAAATGTATGTTAAATTAGTAAGTGACATAGCTAAATCAGTAATGTATGTTATACCAGAAACTCACATAGCTACATTAGTAATATATGTTAAACCAGTAACTGGCATAGCGACATTAGTAATGTATGTTATACCAGTAACTGACATAGCTACATCAGTAATGTATGTGAAACCAGTTACTGACATTGCTACATTAATAATGTATGTTAAACCAATAATTGACATAGGTAAATTTCTAATGTATGTTAAAACAGTAACTGACATAGTTACATTAGTAATGTATGTTATACCAGAAACTCACATAGCTACATTAGTAATGTATGATATACCAGTAACTGACATAACTTCATTAGTAATGTGTTATACCAGTAACTGACGTAGTTACATAAATAATGTATGTTATACCAGTAACAGACATAGCTACAATAGTAATGCATATTATACCAGTAACTGACATAGCTACATAATTAATGCATGTTAAACTAGTATCTGACATAGCTACCTTAGTAATGTTTGTTATACCAGTAATTGACATAGCTACTAAAATTATGTATATTATACCAGAAACTGACATAGCTACTTTAGTGATGTACTTTAAACCAGTAACTCACATAGCTACATTAGTAATGTATGTTAAACCAGTAACTGACATAGCGGCATTAGTAATGTATGTTATACCAGTAACTGACATAGCTACATCAGTAATGTATGTTAAACCAGTAATTTTCATAGCTACACTACTAATGTACATTAAACCAGTAACTGACATAGCTACATTAGTAATGTATGTTAAACCAGTAATTCACATAGCTACATTAGTAATGTATGTTATACCAACAACTGACATAGCTACCTTAATAATGTATGTTATACGAATAAGTGACACAGATACTTTAGTAATGTAAGTTAAACCAGTAACTGATATAGTTACATAAATAATGTATGTTATACCAGTAACAGACATAGCTACATAATTAATGCTAGTTAAACTAGTATCTTACATAGCTACCTTAGTAATGTATGTTATACCAGTAATTGACATAGCTATAAAAATTATGTAAATTATACCAGAAACTGACATAGCTACATTAGTAATGTATTTTATAACAGTAACTGACATAGCTCTTTACTAATGTACTTTAAACCTGTAACTCACATAGCTACATTAGTAATGTATGTTAAACCAGTAACTGGCATAGCGACATTAGTAATGTATGTTATACCAGTAACTGATATAGCTACATTAGTAATGTATGTTATACAAAAAACTGACATAACTAAATTAGCAATGTATGTTAAACAAGCAACTGACATAGCTACATCAGTAATGTATGTTATACCAGTAACTGACATAGCTACGTTAGCAATGTTTGTTAAACCAGTAATTATCATAGCTACATTAGTAATGTACATTAAACTAGTAACAGACATAGCTACATTAGTAATGTATGTTATACCAACAACTGACATAGCTAGATTAGTAATGTATGTTTTACCATTAACTGACATAGCTACATTAGTAATGTATGCTATACAAGAAACTGATATGGCTATTTTAGTAATGTATGTTAAACCAGTAAATGACAGAGCTACATAAGTAATGTATGCTATACCAGTAACTGACATAGCTACATGAGTAATGTATGTTAAACCAGTTAATCACATAGCTACATCAATAATGTATGCAAATCCAGGAACTGACATAGCTACATTAGTAATGTATATTATACCATTAAGTGGCATAGCTGCATTAGTAATGTATGTTAAACCAGTATTTGACATAGCTATATTAGTAATGTATGCTATAGAAGTAACTGATATGGCTATATTAGAAATGTATGTTACACCAATAACTAACATAGCTACATGAGTAATGTATGTTATACCAACAACTGACATAGCTACATTAGAAATGTATGTTAAACAAGTAACTGACATAGCTACATCAGTAAGATATGTTATACCAGTAACTGACAAAGCTACATTAGCAATGTATGTTAAACCAGTAATGTACACAGATACATTAGAAATGTACGTTAAACCAGTAACTGACATAACTACTTTAGTAATGAATGAATACCAGTAAATTACATAGCTAAAGTAGTAATGTATGTTAAACAGTAACTGACATAGCTACATAAGTAATGTGTGTTATACAAACAACATACATAGCTACATTAGTAATGTATGTTATACCAGTATCTGACATTGCTACATTAGTAATGTATGTCATACCAGTAACTGACTTAGCTTCATTAGTAATGTATGTTAATCCAGTAATTGACACAGCTATATAATAATGTATGTTATACCAGCAACTGACATAGCTACATTAATAATGTATGTTATACCAGAAACTGACAGAGCTACATAAGAAATGTATGTTAAATTAGTAAGTGACATAGCTACGTCAGTAATGTATGCAAAAGCAGCAACTGACATAGCTACATTAGCAATGCATGATAAACCACGAATTTACATAGCTACACTAGTAATGTATTTTAAACCAGTAATTTACATAGCTATATTAGTAATGTATATAATACCAGAAACTCACATAGCTACATTAGTAATGTATGATATACCAAAAACTGACATAGCTACATAAGTAATGTATTTTATACCAGTAACTGACATAGCTACATTAGTAATGTATGTTATACAAACAACTGACATAGATACATTAGTAATGTATGTTAAACAAGTAACTGATATAGCTACATCAGTAATGTATGTTATACCAGTAACAGACATAGCTACATTAGTAATGCATGTTAAACGAGTAACTGACATAGCTACATTAGTAATGTATGTTATACCAGAAACTGACAAAGCTACCTTAGTAATGTATGTTAAAGCAGTAAATGACATAGCTACAATAGTAATGTATGTTATACCAGTAACCGACACATCAAGATTAGTAATGTATGTTAAACCAGTAATTGACATAGCTACATTAGTAATGTTTGTTAAATCAGTAATTTATATAGCTACATTAGTAATGTATGTTAATCCAGTAATTGACACAGCTATATAAGTAATGTATGTTATACCAGCAACTGACATAGCTACATTAATAATGTATGTTATACCAGAAATTGACAGAGCTACATAAGAAATGTATGTTAAATTAGTAAGTGACATAGCTAGATTAGTAATGTATATTATACCAGTAACTGACACAGCTACATTAGTTATGTATGATGAACCGGTAACTGACATAGCTACATCAGTAATATATGTTATACCAGTAACTGACATAGTTACATTAGCAATGTATGTTAAACCAGTAATTTTCATAGCTACATTAGTAATGTACATTTAACCAGTTACTGACATAGCTACATTAGTAATGTATGTTAAACCAGTAACTGACATAGCTACATCAACAATGTATGTTAAACCAGTAATTGACATGGCTACATTATTAATGTTTGTTAAATCAGTAATTTATATAGCTACATTCGTAATGTATGTGAAACCAGTAATTTACATAGCTATATTTGTATTGTATGTTAAAACAGTAACTGACATAGTTACATTAGAAATGTATGATATATCAGTAATTGAGATTTCTACTTTAAAAATATGTATGTTATACCAGTAACTTACATAGCTACATTAGTAATGTATGTTACACGAGTAACTGACATAACTACATGAGTAATGTACATTAAACCAGTAACTGACATAGCTACATTAGTAACGAATGTTAAACCAGTAACTGGAATAGCGACATTAGAAATGTATGTTAAATTAGTAAGTGACATAACTACATCAGTAATGTATGCAAAACCAGGAACTGACATAGCTACATTAGTAATGTGTTATATCATTGACTGACACAGCTGCATTAGTAATGTATGTTAAACCAGTAATTTTCATAGCTACATTAGTAATGAACATTAAACCAGTAACTGACATAGCTACATTAGTAATGTATGTTATACCAATAACTAACAAAGCAACATTAGTAATGTATGTTATACCAGCAACTGACATAGCTACATTAGTAATGTATCTTATACCAGTAACTGACAGAGCTACATTAGTAATGTATGTTAAACCAGTAAATGACAGAGCTACATAAGTAATGTACGTTAAACCAGTAACTGACCTAGCTACATTAGTAATGTATGTTATACCAGCAAATGACATAGCTATATTAGTAGTATATGTTAAACCAGTAAATGACATAGCTACCATAGTAATGTATATTATACCAGTAACTGACATAGCTACATTAGTAGTGTACGTTAAACCAGTAACTGACATAGCTACATAATAAATGTATGTTATGCAATTAACTGACATAGCTACTTTAGTAATGAATGTATACCAGTAAATTACATAGCTAAATTAGTAATGTATGTTAAACCAGAAACTGACAAAGCTACTTTAGTAATGTATGTTATACTAATAACTGACACAGCTACTTTAGTAATGTATGTTAAACCAGTAACTGACATAGCTACATTAGTAATGTATGTTAAACCAGTAACTGACATAGCTACATTAGTAATGTATGTTATACCAGTTACTGACATAGCTACATTAATAATATTTGTTAAACCAATAAGTGACATAGCTATATTTCTAATGTATGTTATACCAGAAACTCACATAGCTACATTAGTAATGTATGATATACCAGTAACTGACATAGCTACATTAGTAATGTACGTTATACCAGTATCTAAGATAGCTAAATTAGTAATGTATGTTATACCAGTATCTGACATAGCTACTTTAGTAAAGTATGTTAAACAAGCAACTGACATAGCTACATGAGTAATGTTTTTTATAACAGTAACTGACATAGCTACATTAGCAATGTACGATAAACGAGTAATGTTCATAGCTACATTAGTAATGTACATTAAACCAGTCACTGACATAGCTACATTAGTAATATACGTTAAACCAGTATCTGAGATAGCTATATTAGTAATGTATATAATACCAGAAACTCACATAGCTACATTAGTAATGTATGATATACCAGTAACTGACATAACTTCATTAGTATTATATTTTATACCAGTAATTGATATATCTACATAAATAATGTATGTTATTCCAGTAACTGACAGAGCTACATTAGTAATGTATGTTAAACCAGTAACTGACATAGCTACATTAGTAATGTATGTTAAACCAGTAACTGACATAGCTACATTAGTAATGTATGTTATACCAGCAACTGACATAGCTACATTAGTAATGTATGTTATACCAACAACTGACATAGCTACATTAGTAATGTATGTTATACCAGTAACTGACATAGCTACATTAGTAATGTATGTTAAACCAGTAACTGACATAGCTACATTACTAATGTATGTTAAACCAGTAATTTACATAGCTACATTAGTAATGTATATTAAACCAGTAACTTACATAGCTACATTAGTAATGTATGTTAAACCAGTAACTGACATAGTTACATTAGTAATGTATGTTATACGAACAACTGATTTAGCTACTTTAGTAATGTATGTTTTACCATGAACTGTTATAGCTACATTAGTAATGTATGCAATACAAGTAACTGATATGGCTATATTAGTAATGTATATTATACCAGTAACTGACATAGCTACATTAGTAATGTATGTTATACCAGTAACTGACACAGCAACATTAGTAATGTATGTTAAACCAGTAAATGACATAGCTACATTAGTAATGTATATTATACCAGTAACTGACATAGCTACATCAGTAATATATGTTATACCAGTAACTGATATAGCTACATTAGCAATGTATGTTAAACCAGTAATGTACATAGATACATTAGAAATGTACGTTAAACCAGTAACTGACATAGCTACATTAGTAATGTATGTTAAACCAGTAACTGACATAACTACTTTAGTAATGAATGTATACCAGTAAATTACATAGCTAAAGTAGTAATGTATGTTAAACAGTAACTGACATAGCTACATAAGTAATGTATGTTATAGGAATAACTGACACAGCAACATTAGTAATGTATGTTAAACCAGTAACTGACATAGCTACATTAGTAATGCATGTTATACCAGCAACTGACAAAGCTACATTAGTAATGACATTAGTAATTTATGTTATAACAGTAACTAACATAGCTATATAAATAATGTATGTTATACCAGTAAGAGACATGGCTACATTAGTAATGCATGTTAAACCTGTAACTGACACAGCAACATTAGTAATGTATGTTAAACGAGTAACTGACATAGCGACATTAGTAATGCCTGTTATACCAGCAATTGACAAAGCTACTTTAGTAATGTGTGTTATACAAACAACATATATAGCTACATTAGTAATGTATGTTAAACCAGTACCTGACATAGTTACCTAATAAATGTATGTTGCACCAGTAACTGACATAGTTTCATCAGTAATGTATGTTCTACCAGTAACTGACATAGCTACATTAGTAATGTATGTTTAACCAGTAATTTACATAGATTCTTTAGTTATTTGTGTTGAACCAGTAACTGACATGAGTACATTATTAATGTTTGTTAAATCAGTAATTTATATAGGTACATTAGAAATGTATGTTAAATTAGTAACTGACATAGCTACATCAGTAATGTATGGAAAAGCAGGAACTAACATAGCTACTTTAGTAATGTATGTTATACCAGCAACTGACATAGCTACATTAGTAATGTATGTTTAACCAGTAAATGACATAGCTATATTAGTAATGTATGTTATACAAGTAACTTATATGGCTATATTAGTAATGTATGTGAAACCAGTAACTGACATCGCTACATTAGTAATGTATGCTATACAAGTAACTGATATGGCTATATTAGTAATGTATGTTATACCAGTAACTGACATAGCTACATTAGTAATGTATGTTATACCAGCAACTGACATAGCAAGATTAGTAATGTATGTTAAACCAGTAACTGACATTGCTACATTAGTAATCTATGTTTTACCATTAACTGACATAGCTACATTAGTAATGTATGCTATACAAGTAACTGATATGGCTATATTAGTAATGTATGTTATACCAGTAAATGACATCGCTACATTAGTAATGTATGTTAAACCAGTAAATGACAGAGCTACATAAGTAATGTACGTTAAACCAGTAACTGACCTAGCTACATTAGTAATGTATGTTATACCAGCAACTGACATAGCTATATTAGTAGTATATGTTAAACCAGTAAATGACATAGCTACCTTAGTATTGTATATTGTACCAGTAACTGACATAGCTACAATAGTAGTGTACGTTAAACCAGTAACTGACATAGCTACATAATAAATATATGTTATACCATTAACTGACATAGCTACTTTAGTAATGAATGTATACCAGTAAATTACATAGCTAAATTAGTAATGTATGTTAAACCAGAAACTGACAAAGCTACTTTAGTAATGTATGTTATACTAATAACTGACAGCTACTTTAGTAATGAAGTTATGTCAGTTACTGGTATATCATACATTACTAATGTAGCTATGTGAGTTTCTGGTATTATACATTACTAATATAGCTATGCAAATTGCTGGTTTAACATACATTGCTAATGTAGCTATATCAGTTACTGGTATAAAATACACTACTAATGTAGTTATGTCAGTTACTGGTTTAACATACATTGCTAATTGAGCTATGTGAGTTTTTTGCATAACATACATTACTAATGTAGCTATATCAATTACTGGTTTAACAAACATTACTAATGTAGCTATGTCAGTTGTTGGTATAACATACATTACTAATGTAGCTATGTCAGTTACTGGTTTAACATACATTACTAATGTTGCTGTGTCAGTTACTGGTTTAATGTACATTACTAATGTAGCTATAAAAATTACTGGTTTAACATACATTGCTAATGTAGCTATGTCAGTTACTGGTATCATACATTACTAATGTAGCTATGTCAGTTACTAGTTTAACATACATTACTAATGTAGGTATGTCAGTTACTGGTTTAACATACATTACTAATGTACCTATGTCAGTTAATGGTAAAACATACATTACTAATGTAGCTATCTCAGTTACACCAGTAATGTACATTGATACTTATGTTATTTGTGTAAACCCGTAACTGACATAGCTTCATTATTAATATTTGTTAAATCAGTAATTTATATAGCTACATTAGTAATGTATGTTATAGGAATAACTAACACAGCAACATTAGTAATGTATGTTAAGCCAGTAATTGACATAGCTATATAAGTAATGTATGTTATACCAGCAACTGACATAGCTACATTAATAATGTATGTTATACCAGAAAGTGACATAGCTAAATTAGAAATGTATGTTAAATTAGTAAGTGACATAGCTACATCAGTAATGTATGCAAAACCAGGAACTGACATAGCTACATTAGTAATGATGTATACATGACAATGACACAGCTGCAATTAGTAATGTATGTTAAACCAGATTCAACTAGCTACTTAGTATGATGTTACATAAAACCTAACTGACAAGCTACATTAGTAATGTATGTTAAACCAGTAATGACAATAGCTAATTAGTAATGTATGATTAACAATAACTGACATAGCTATATTAGTAATGTATGTTATACCAGTAACTGACATGCTACTTTAATAATGTATGTTAAACTAAGACAAGTAATTATGAGTTACCAGAACTACATAGCTACATGTAGTATATTATACCAGTAACTGACCATAGCTACATTAGTAATGTATGTTATACCAGTAACTGACATAGCTAATTAGTAATGTATGTATACCATAACTGACATGCTACATTTAGTAATAGTATGTTAAACAGTAGCAACTGACATAGCTACATCAGTAATGTATTTATTACAACAGTAACTGACAAGCTACATTAGCAATGTATCGATAAACCGAAATAATCATAGCTTACATTAGTAATGTAGTTATTAAACCATTAACTGACATCGCTACATTAGTAATGTATGTTAACCAGTAATGACATAGCTACATTATAATGAATTGTTAACCAGTAATGACATAGCTATATTATTAGTTAAGAATCACGTATATAGTATGAGATACCAGATAACTGACAAGCTACATTAGTAATGTATGTTATACAACAGTACTACAGCTAGCTAATTAGTAATGTATGTTAATACCAGTAACTGACATAGCTACATTTAGAAATGTATGTTAAACAGAAACTGGACATAAGCTACATTCAGTAATGTTTTTATAACAGTAACTGACATAGCTACATTAGCAATGTAGATAGAGTAATTTCAGCTACTTAGTAAGTAATTACTCACTGAATAGCTACTTATATATACTTAAAGTACTATAGTATATTGTAATATACCAGAAACTCACATAGCTACATTAGTAATGTATGATATACCAGTAACTGACATAACTTCATTAGTATTATTGTTATACCAGTAATTGACTATAGTTACATAAATAATGTATGTTTACCAGTAACTAAGGTATAGCTACAAGTATGTAACATAAAGGCAGCTACCAGTAATGATTACACAGTAACTGACATAGCTACATTAGTAATGTATGTTAAACTCAGATACTGACATAGCTACATTAGTAATGTATGTTATACCAGTAATCTGACATAGCTACAAAATTATGTAAGTATTATACCAGAAATGACATAAGCTACTCTTAGTAATGTACTTTAACACAAGTAACTCACATAGTACATTAGTAATGTATGTTATACGAAGTAAGACACAGCTACATTAGTAATGTATGTTAAACCAGTAACGGGCATAGCGTACATTAGTAATGTATGTTATACCAGTACTAACATAGTTACATCAGTAATGTATGTTAATACATTACTGACATTAGCTCATTATAATGTATGTTAAAGCAGTAACTGACATAGCTACATTACTAGTGTATGTTAAACCAGTAATTTTCATACCTACATTAATAATGTATGTTAAACCAGTAACTGACATAGCTACATTAGTAATGTATGTTATACCAGTAACTAACATAGCTACATTAGTAATGTATGTTTTACCACAATATATAGCTACTGTAGATTTACCATAAGTGTTACTACATTAGTAATGTATGCTACAAGTAACTGATATGGCTATATTAGATAATGTATTTATACCAGTAACTGACATGCTACATTAGTAATGTATGTTAAATACCAAGCAACTAGAATGAGTAACAGAGCTACATAAGTAATAGTAGTATATATACCAGTAACTGACTAGCTACATTAGTAATGTATGTTATACCAGCCTGACTATAGCGACTTAGTAATGTATCTTATAACAGAAACTGACATAGCTACTTTAGTAATGTATAGTTATCCAAAACTGACTAGCTACATTAGTAATGATTTGTTATAACCAAGTACTACATAGCTACAGTAATAAATGTATGTATCGCATAAACTGACATAGCTATTAATTATGAATGTATTAACAAGCAAATACATAGCTACAATAGTAATGTATGTTAACCAGATAACTGACATAGCTACTTTACAATGTATGTTATAAATAAGTGTCATACTACTTAGTAATGTAAGTTAAACCAGTAACTGACATAGCTGCATTACTAATGTATGTTAAACCAGTAACTGACATAGCTACATTAGTAATGTATTGCTATACAGTACTGATATGCTACTATAGAATGTATGATAAACCAGTAATACATGCTACATTAGTAATGTATGTTAAACGCAGTAATTGACAGAGCTAATAGAAGTAATGTACGATCATACACAGTAATTACCAGTAACTGACGTACTCATTAGTAATGTATGTTATACCAGTCAACTGACATAGTTACATAAATTAGTGTATATGTTATAACCAGTAAGATGACATAGCTACACTTATAATGTATGATTATACCAGTAACAGACATAGCTACAATTAGTAAGTGCTCGTTAAACCAGTAACTGACATAGCTACATAATAATGTATGTTATGCATTCTGACATAGCTACTTAGTAATGTATGTTATACCAGTAATAAACTGACAGACTAGTAAAATTATGTATGTTACGGTAACTGTCATAGCTTACATAATGTAGTATGTAGTTGTATTATAACCATTACTAACATTGCTACAATTGCTGTAATAATGTACTGTTAAGCTATAATTGTTATCATACTTGCTAATTGTAGTAATCAGTTACTGGTTAAAAGTACACTACATAGTTAGCAGTTAGGTTAATCTTGTAATTTAGCTATGGAGTTAAACTACATACTAAGTAGTATATCAGTACTGATTACAAAATCAAGTAACTAGTCATTGCTTGTATCATACAGTTATATGTATGCTATCATACCGTTAACATGAATTATAAGTCTAGTGTCAGTTAGTTAATGTACTTCTAATGACAATAAAAATTATGGTTAACATACATTGCTAAATTAGCATGTATGTTATATACAGAAACTACATGTACTATCAGTATATAGTATGTACTACATTACAAGTAGACTGCAGTTACGGACATACATTAGCTAATGTACTTGTAGTTAAAAAACTCATACTTGTAGTATTCTTACACCATAGCTACATTGTATTATGTAATTTTGTAAACCGTAACTGACATAGCTATCATAGTAATTATTGTTAAACAGTAACTTACTATAGCTACATTAGTAATGTATGTTATACGAACAACTAACATCAGCAGAATTAGTAATGTATGTTTTAGCCAGTAATTGACATACTACATTAGTAATGTATCTTATACCAGAACTGACATAGGTACATTAATAATGTATGTTATACTCAGTAACTAGGACATAGCTACTATTAGAAATGTATGTTAAACTAGTAACGTGACATAGCTACATAATCAGTAATGTATGTTATACCATTAAACTCACATAGCTACTTAGTAATAATGTTAACCAGTAAACTTGCATAGCTGAATTAGTAATGTATGTATACCAAGTAACCGACATAGCTACATCAGTATGTATGTTATACCAGTAACGTGTATATAGCGACATTAGTAATGTATGTATACCAGTAACTGATATCGCTACATTAGTAATGTATGTTAAAACAGAACTGACATAGCTAACATTAGCTAATGTATGATTAAACCATACTGACATAGCTACATTAGTAATGTATGTCATAAACATCCTACATAGCATATACAACTCGATATGGTCTATATAGTAATGTATGTTATACAGTCAACTGACATCGCTACATTAGTAATGTATGTTACGTAAACAAGCAAGTAAGCGATAACGAACAGACTACATTAGTAAGTATGTTATACCAGAACTGACATAAGCGTACATTAGTAATGTATGTTATCACCCAGTACTGACATAGCTAATTAGTAATGTATGATATACCAGTAAATGACAAAACTATCATTAGTAATGTGTATATACCAGTAACTGACTAGTTACATTAGATAATGTATGTTATACCAGTAACTAGACATAGCTACTTAGTAATGATGATTAACCAGTAACTGACATAGCTACATAATAATGTATGTTAACATTAGACTGACATAGCTACTTAGTAATGAATTGTTATACCAGTAATTGACATAGCTAATAAAATGTATGTATATATACCAGAAAACTGACAAAGCTACTTTAGTATGTACTGTTATAGACAGTAAGCTGACACAGCTACTATTAGTAATGTATGTTAAACCAGTACTGACATAGCTAGCATTAGTAATGTATTTTAACCAGTAACTGACATAGCTACATAGTAATGTATATTAAACCAGTAATTTTCATAGCTAATATTTATACCAGTAACTGTACTACATTAGTATATACCAGAAACTTCACATAGCTACATTAGTAATGTATGATATACCAAACTGACATAGCTACTTCAATAATGTATATAGTAATGAAATATATATGAAGTTCCAGTAACTGATATAGTTACATAAATAATGTATGTTATACCAGTAACGACATAGCTACATAATTAATGCTGATATAACTAGTATCTTACATAGCTACCTTAGTAATGTATGTTATACCAGTAATTGACATAGCTACTTAGTAAATTATGTAATATACCAGAAACTACATAGCTACATTAGTAATGTATTTATAACAGTAACTGACATACTCTGTTTACTAATGTATTATAAACTAGTAACTCACATAACTACATTAGTAATGTATGATATAACCAGTAACTGAGCACATTAGTATTTTATACTGACATAGTATTAGTAATGTATAAAACCAGTTACTACTACAGTAAAAATTCCACTGACTATACATGTGCCGTAACTAACATAGCTTACTAGTATTAAAAGTATGCTACTATGTTGATGTTACATAATCAACACATTGTAAATGTACATAACTGACAAGCTACATAGAAGTGAAACAATGACTTTAATTATAATGTATTTAAACAAAATGACAAGCTAAAGAATGTAACGCAATGAATGCTACATCAGTAATGTATGTTATACCAGTAACTGAGATAGCTACAGTTAGCAATGTTTGTTAAACCAGTAATTATCATAGCTACATTAGTAATGTACATTAAACCTAGTAACAGACATAGCTACATTAGTAATGATGTACTAACGACATAGCTAATTATAAATTCCACAACTGACATAGCTAGATTAGATGTATGTTTTTACCATTAACTACATAGCTACATTAGTAATGTATGCTATACAAGTAACTGATATGGCTATTTAGTAATGTATAGTTAAACCAGTAAATGACAGAGCTACTAAGTAATGTACTGCTAATACCAGTAACTGACCATAGCTACATAGTAATGTATGTTAAACCAGTAACTGCACATAGCTACATCATAATGTATTAAATCCAGAACTGACATAGCTACATTAGTAATGTTAATTATACCATTAACGTGACATAGCTCATTAGTAATGTATGTTAAATATTACATAGCTATTAGTAATGTATGCTAATAGTATATTCATAGAAAATACCCAATAACTGAACATAGCTACATAGTAATGTATGTTATCAACGAGAACTGACCATAGCTACATTAGAGTGTACTTAATATTAGGTATTGTATATTATACCAGTAACTGACATAGCTACATTCAGTAATGATATGTTATACCAGTAACTGACAAAGCTACATTAGTCAATGTATGTTAAACCAGTAATTACCATACATAGAATTACATTACAGTAACTGTATGTTAGTACAGATAACCAGTACATTACATAGCTAACAGTATTGTAGTTAAACAGTAAACTGACATAGCTACATAGTAATGTTGAGTAAACATAACTACATAGCGTACATTAGTAATGTATGTTATACCAGTAATCTAGACATTGCTACTAGTAATGTATGTTAAACCAGTTACTGACTTGCTCATTAGTATGTATGTTAAATCCAGTATTGACAAGCTATATAATATGTATGTTTATACAGCAATGACATAGTTACATTAATAATGTATGGTTATACCAGAAACTCGACAGAGCTACATTAAGTAAATGTATGTTACAGTAATAATAGCTGACATATTAGTACGTTCAGTAATGACTACTAGCAAGAATGTAGCCAGTCAACTGACATAGCTACGTTAGTAATGCAATGTATAAACCAGTAATTTACATAGCTACATTAGTAATGTATGTTAAACCAGTAATGTACATAGCTACTTGAGTAATGTATTAATACCAAAACTGACACATGCTACTTTATTAGATGTATGTATATGACCAGAACTACATAGCTACATCAAGTAATGTATTTAAACCAGTAACTGATATAGCTACATCTAGTAAGTATGTTATACCAGAACAACTGACATAGCATACATTAGAATGTATGTTAAACAAGTAATGATACATAGTAATAAACCATGACATAGTACATTGTATGCTGTTAAACCAGTAACTGACATAGCTACATTAGTAATGTATGTTAATACCAGTAAACTGACATAAGCTACATTAGTAATGTATGTTACGCAGTAATGACATAGCTACATAGTAATGTATGTTATACCAGTTAATCACATAGCACATCAGATAATGTATGATTAAACCAGTAATGACATAGCTACATTAGTAATGTTTGTATAATTATCAGTACATATAGCTACATTAGTAATGTATGTTAAATCCAGTAAATTGACATCAGCTATATGTAATGTATGCTATAGTACCAGTCAACTGATGCTATCATTAAAATGTATGTTATACCAAAATTGACATAGCTACATTAAGAATGTATGTTAATTATAAGTGACATAGCTAATTAGATAATGTATTTATACATAACTAGCTACATTAGTATGTTGACCTAGACATAGCTACATCAGTAATATATTTATACCAGTAACTGACATGCTACATTAGCAATGTATGTTAAACCAGTTAATGTTCATAGCTACATAGTAATGTACGATTATAACCAGTACTGACATAGCTACATTAGTAATGTATGTTAACCAGTAACTGATACTATTAGTAGTACGCTACCATACTGAATACTACATCAGTATGTTGTAAACCAGTAATTACATGGTACATTAAATGTTGTAATATAATTATATGTACATCGTTAGAAACCAGTATTTACTAGCTATATTGGTAATTGTATGTTAAAAAGTAACTGACATAGCTATCATTAAAATGTATGATATATCAGTAATGAGTCACAAAAATGTATGATACCGTACTACTAGCTACATAGTAATGTATGTTACACGTGTACTGACATAGACTACATTGAGTAATGTAGTTACATGACGTAACTGACATAGCTACATTAGTAATGTACGAATTAAACCAGTAATTGAATAGCTACATTAGAATGTATGTTAAACTAGTAAGTGACATAACTACTTTATAAGTGTTCAGTAATATGTATAGTATCATGTAAACAGTTACTGACATAGCTACATAAGTAATGTGTTATAATCAGACTGACACAGCTGCATTAGTAATGTATGTTAACATAATGATCATCGCTACATTTGTAATGTATTCGTTAAATCAACTAATTTAGTATATGTAGTATACATATAACAAGAAATTAGTATGTGTATACCAGGAACTGACATAAGCTACATTAGTAATGTATTTTATACCAGTAACTGACATCGCTACATTAGTAATGTATGCTTACAAGCAGAACATGATAGAGCGTACTAGTAATGTATCGTTAACCAGTAACTGACCTAGCTACATTAGTAATGTATGTTAATACCAGTAAATGACAATAGCTAATTAGTAGATATTGTTAACCAGTAACTGACATAGCTTACCATAGTAATGTATGTTATACCAGTAACTGATCATAGCTACATATTATGTAGTTAAACCAGTAACTGACTAGCTATAGCTCATAATAAATGTATGTTGTATGCATAACTGACATACCTACTTTAGTAATGAATTATAACCAGTAATTACATAGCTATATTAGTATATGTATTAATACCAGAAACTACATAAGCTACTTTAGTAATGTATGATATATACGACACAATATATGTATGTTCTAATGACATAGCTACATTAGTAATGTATTTATACCAGTAACTGACATAGCTACATTAGTAATGTATGTTATACAACAGTACTGACATAGCTACATTAATAATGATGTTAAACCAAGTAAGTGAATAGCTAATTCGTAATAATGTTATACCAGTAAACTCACATAGCTACATTAGTAATGTTATATACCAGTAACTGACATAGTTCTACATTAGTAATGTACGTTATACCAGAATCTGACAGAAGCTACCTTAGTAATGTATGTTAAACAGTAACTGAATACTACAATAGTAAAGTATGTTATAACAGCAACTGACGATAGCTACATTAGTAATGTATGTTTATAACAGTAACTGACATAGCTACATTATAATGTTAGATTGAATCAGTAATGTTCATAGCTACACATAGTAATGTAATAATACCAGTATTGACATAGCTACACTTACTAATGAATACGTTAACCAGTATTACGATAGCTATATTAGTAATGTATATAAACCAGAAACTCACTAAAGGCTACATTGTAATGTATGTTACCATACGACATAACTTGTATATTTTATCAGCTAATTGATAATAATAAAATGTATGTTAATCCAGTAACTGACAGAGCTACATTAGTAATGTATGTACCAGTAATGCAGACCAATATTACTTAACAGAATGCTACTAATTAGTAATGTATGTTATACCAACAACTGAGATAGCTACATTAGTAATGTATGTTATACCAGATAACTGACATAGTTACATATAGTAATGTGATGTTTTACCATAACTGACATAGCTACATTGGTAATGTATGTTAAAACAGTAACTCACATAGCTACATTAGTAATGTATGTTAAACCAGTAATTCATAGCGTACATCTAGTAATGTAGCTTAAACCAGTTATACATTACATTATAAATTAACCAATATGCATGTAATGTAATGTATGTTAAAACCAGTAACTGACATAGTTACATACAATGTATGTTATTACGAACTACATTAGCTACTTAGTAATGTATGTTATACCAGTAACTGGCTTATAGCGTACATTAGTAATGTATGTATACAAGTAACTGATATGCTATATAGTAATGTATGATTAAACCAGTAACTGCATAGCGACATTAGTAATGTATGTTATACATAACTGCACATGCAACATTAGTAATGTATGTTAAACCAGTAAATGACAAAGCTACATAAGTAATGAATATTATACCAGTAACTGACATAGCTACACTCAGTAATGTATTGTTATAACCAGTAATGAATAGCTACATTAGAATGTATGTAAACCAGTAATACATAGTACATTAGAATGTAGTTACCAGAACTGACATAGCTACATTAGTAATGTATTTCTTAAACCAGTAACTGACATAGCACTATTAGTAATGATGATAACCAGTAACTTACATAGCTACAAGTAGTAATGTATGTTATACCAGCAACTGACATAGCTACAATTAAGTAATGTATGTTAAACAGTAACTGACAGCTAACATTAGTAATCTGTTTTACCAGTAACTGACATAGCTACATTAATAATGTATGCTATACACAGAACTGCATCAGCTAATTAGTAATGTATGTTATACCAGTAACTGACATCGCTACATAAGTAATGTACGTTAAACCAGTAACTGACCTAGCTACATTAGTAAGGTATGTTATACCAGCAACTGACATAGCTATATTAGTAGTATATGTTAAACCAGTAAATGACATAGCTACCTTAGTAATGTATATTATACCAGTAACTGACATAGCTACATTAGTAGTGTACGTTAAACCAGTAACTGACATAGCTACATAATAAATGTATGTTATGCCATTAACTGACATAGCTACTTTAGTAATGAATGTATAGCAGTAAATTACATAGCTAAATTAGTAATGTATGTTAAACCAGAAACTGACAAAGCTACTTTAGTAATGTATGTTATACTAATAACTGACACAGCTACTTTAGTAATGAAGTTATGTCAGTTACTAGTATATCATACATTACTAATGTAGCTATGTGAGTTTCTGGTATTATATACATTACTAATATAGCTATGCAAATTGCTGGTTTAACATACATTACTAATGTTGCTATGTAAATTACTGGTTTATCATACATTGGTAATGTAGCTATATCAGTTACTGGTATAAAATACACTACTAATGTAGTTATGTCAGTTACTGGTTTAACATACATTGTTAATTTATCTATGTGAGTTTTTTGCATAACATACATTACTAATGTAGCTATATCAGTTACTGGTTTAACAAACATTACTAATGTAGCTATGTCAGTTGTTGGTATAACATACATTACTAATGTAGCTATGTCAGTTACTGGTTTAACATACATTACTAATGTTGCTGTGTCAGTTACAGGTTTAACATGCATTACTAATGTAGCTATGTCAGTTACTAGTTTAACATACATTACTAATGTAGGTATGTCAGTTACTGGTTTAACATACATTACTTATGTAGCTATGTCAGTTAATGGTAAAACATACATTACTAATGTAGCTATGTCAGTTACACAAGTAATGTACATTGATACTTATGTTATTTGTGTAAACCCGTAACTGACATAGCTTCATTATTAATATTTGTTAAATCAGTAATTTATATAGCTAGATTAGTAATGTATGTTATAGGAATAACTAACACAGCAACATTAGTAATGTATGTTAAGCCAGTAATTGACATAGCTATATAAGTAATGTATGTTATACCAGCAACTGACATAGCTACATTAATAATGTATGTTATACCAGAAAGTGACATAGCTACATTAGAAATGTATCTTAAATTAGTAAGTGACATAGCTACATCAGTAATGTATGCAAAACCAGGAACTGACAGAGCTACATTAGTAATGTATGTTAAACCAGTAAATGACAATGCTATATTAGTAATGTATGTTATACAAATAACTGATATGGCTATATTAGTAATGTATGTTATACCAGTAACTGACATCGCTACTTTAATAATGTACGTTAAACCAGTAACTGACCTAGCTACATTAGTAATGTATGTTATACCAGTAAATGACACAGCAACATTAGTAATGTATGTTAAACCAGTAACTGACATACCTACATTAGTAATGTATGTTATACCAACAACTGACATAGCTACATTAGTAATGTATGTTTTACCATTAACTGACATAGCTACATTAGTAATGTATTTTAAACCAGTAACTGACATACCTGCATTAATAATGTATGTTAAACTAGTAACTGACATAGCTACATTAGTAATGTATGATATACCAGTAACTGACACAGCTACATTAGTAATGTTTGTTAAACCAGTAACTGATATAGCTACATTAGTAATGTATGTTATGCAAAAAACTGACATAGCTAAATTAGCAATGTATGTTAAAAAAGCAACTGACATAGCTACATCAGTAATGTATGTTATACCAGTAACTGACATAGCTACATTAGCAATGTATGTTAAACAAACAACTAACATAGCTACATTAGTAATGTATGTTTTACCATTAACTGACATCGCTACATTAGTAATGTATGTTAAACCAGTAAATGACATAGCTACATTAGTAATGTATATTATACCAGTAACTGACATAGCTACATTAGTAATGTATGTTATACCAGTAACTAACATAGCTACATAATAAATGTATGTCATACCATTAACTGACATAGCTACATAATAAATGTATGTTATACCATTAACTGACATAGGTACTTTTGTAATGAATGTATACCAGTAAATTACATAGCTAAATTAGTAATGTATGTTAAACCAGAAACTGACAAAGCTACTTTAGTAATGTATGTTATACGAATAAGTGACACAGCTACTTTAGTAATGTATGTTAAACCAGTAACTGACATAGCTACATTAGAAATGTATGTTAAACCAGTAACTGGCATAACTACATTAGTAATGTATTTTATACCAGTAACTGACATAGCTACATTAGCAATGTATGATAAACGAGTAATTTACATAGCTATATTAATAATCTATTTAATACCAGAAACTCACATAGCTACATTAGTAATGAATGATATACCAGTAACTGACATAACTTCATTAGTAATGTGTTATACCAGTAACTGACATAGTTACATAAATAATGTATGTTATACCAGTAACAGACATAGCTACAATAGTAATGCATATTATACCAGTAACTGACATAGCTAGATAATTAATGCATGTTAA
>CM022392.1:728155-747222 GCA_011833715.1 Carcinoscorpius rotundicauda
AACTATGTCAGTTACTGGTTTAACATACATTACTCATGTAGCTAGGTCAGTTACTGGTTTAACGTACATTACTTATGAAGCTCTGTCATTTACTGGTTTAACATACATTACTAATCTAGCGATGTCAGTTACTGGTATAACATACATTACTAATATAGCCATATCAGTTACTTGTATAGCATACATTACTAATGTAGCGATGTCAGTTACTGATATAACATACATTACTAATATAGCCATATCAGTTACTTGTATAACATACATTACTAATATAGCTATGTCATTTACTGGTTAAACATACATTATTAATGTAGCTATGTCAGTTGCTGGTATAACATACATTACTAATATAGCTATGTTAGTTCCTGGTTTTCCATACATTACTGATGTAGCTATGACAGTTACTGGTAGAACATACATTACTGATGAAACTATGTCAGTTACTGGTATAACATACATTATTAATGAAGCTAAGTCAGTTAATCGTATCACATACATTACTAATGTAGCAATTTTAGTTACTGGTATAACATACATTACTAATGTAGCTATGTCAGTTACTGGTAGAACATACATTACTGATGAAACTATGTCAGTTACTGGTATAACATACATTATTAATGTAGCTAAGTCAGTTAATCGTATGACATACATTACTAATGTAGCAATGTCAGTTACTGGTATAACATACATTACTAATGTAGATATGTATGTTGTTGGTATAACACACATTACTAATGTAGCTTTGTCAGTTTCTAGTTTAACATACATTACTTACGTAGCTATGTCAGTTACTGTTTAACATACATTACTAATTTAGCTATGTAATTTACTGGTATACATTCATTACTAAAGTAGCTATGTCAGTTACTGCTTTAACATACATTATAAATGTAGCTATGTCAGTTACTGGTTTCACATACATTATTAATGTAGCTATGTCAGTAACTGGTTTAACATACATTACTGATGTAGCTATGTCAGTTACTAGTATAACATACATTACTTATGTCGCTATGCCAGTTATTGGTTTAACATACATTACTAATGTAGCTATGTCAGTTACTGGCATAACATACATTACTAATGTATCTATGTCGGTTAATGGTAAATCATACATCACTAATGTAGCTATATCAGTTACTGGTTTAACAAACATTGCTAATGTAGCTGTGTCAGTTACTGGTGAAACACACATTACTAATGTAGCTATGACAGTTACTGGTATAACATACATTATTAATGTAGCTATGCCTGTTACAGGTTTAACATGCATTACTAATGTAGCTATGTCTGTTACTGTTATAACATACATTATTTATGTAGCTATGTCAGTCACTGGTTTAACATACATTACTAAAGTAACGGTGTCAGTTACTGGTATAACATACATTACTCATGTAGCAATGTCAGTTACTGGTATAACATACATTACTAAGGTAGCTTTGTCAGTTTCTGGTATAACATACATTACTAATGTAGCTATGTTAGTTACTCGTTTAACATGCATTACTAATGTAGCTATGTAAGTTACTGGTAAGAAATACATTACTAATGTAGCTATGTCAGTTTTTGGTATATCATACATTACTAATGTAGCTATGTGAGTTTCTGGTATTAT
The DNA here is from genome assembly GCA_011833715.1 of Carcinoscorpius rotundicauda. Taxonomy (NCBI): domain Eukaryota; kingdom Metazoa; phylum Arthropoda; class Merostomata; order Xiphosura; family Limulidae; genus Carcinoscorpius; species Carcinoscorpius rotundicauda. Next base: position 729,777 of record CM022392.1, read on the forward strand.
ATACATTACTAATATAGCTATGTAAATTACTGGTTTAAAATACATTACTAGTGTAGCTATGTCAGTTACTGGTATAATATTCATTACTAATGTAGCTTTGTCATTTACTGCTTTAACATACATTACTAATGTAGCAATGTCAGTTACTTGTATAACATACATTACTAATGTCGCTATGCCACTTACTGGTTTAACATACATTACTGATGTAGCTATGTCGGTTACTTGTATAACATACATTACTAATGTCGCTATGCCAGTTACTGGTTTAACATACATTACTAATGTAGCTATGTGAGTTTCTGGTATAACATACATTAGTAATGTAACTATGTCAGTTACTGTTTTAACATACATTACAAATATAGCTATGTCAATTATTGGTTTAACATATATTATTAATGTAGCTATGTCAGTAACTGGTTTAACATACATTACTGATGTCGCTATGCCAGTTACTGGTTTAACATACATTACTAATGTAGCTATGTCAGTTACTTCTTTAACATACATTACTAATGTAGCTATGTCAGTTACTGGTATAACATACATTAATGATGTAGCTATGTCAGTTACTTCTTTAACATACATTACTAATGTAGCTATGTCAGTTGTTGGTATAACATACATTACTAATGTAGCTCTGTTAGTTATTGGTATAGCATACATTACTAATGTAGCTTTGTCAGTTACTGGTTTAACATACATTTCTAAAGTAGCTGTTTCAGTTATTCGTATAACATACATTACAATGGTACCTTTGTCAGTTTCTGGTTTAACATACATTTCTAATTTAGCTATGTAATTTACGAGTATACATTCATTACTAATGTAGCTATGTCAATTACTGGATTAACATACATTACGAATGTAGCTATATAAATAACTGATTCAACAAACATTAATAATGTAGCTATGTCAGTTACTGGTTTAACATACATTACTAATGTAGCTACGTCAGTTACTGGTATAACATACATTACTATTGTAGTTATGTCAGTTACTGCTTTAACATACATTACTAAGGTAGCTTTGTCAGTTTCTGGTATAACATACATTACTAATGAAACTATGTCAGTTACTCGTTTATCATGCATTACTAATGTAGCTATGTCTGTTACTGGTATAACATTTATTACTGATGTAGCTATATCAGTTACTTGTTTAACATACATTACTTATGTAGCTATGTCAGTTGTTTGTATAACATACATTACTAATGTAGCTATGTCAGTTACTGGTATAAAATACATTACTAATGTAGCTATGTCAGTTTTTGGTATATCATACATTACTAATGTAGCTATGTGAGTTTCTGGTATTATATACAATACTAATATAGCTATGTAAATTAGTGGTTTATAATACATTGCTAATGTAGGTATGTCAGTTACTGGTACAACATACATTTATTAGGTAACTATGTCAGTTACTGGTTTAACATACATAACTAAAGTAGCTATATTAGTTACTGGTATAACATACATTACTAATGAAGCTATGTCAGTTACTGGTATAATATTCATTACTAATGTAGCTTTGTCATTTACTGGTTTAACATACATTACTAATGTAGCGATGTCAGTTACTGGTATAACATACATTACTAATATCGCCATATCAGTTCCTTGTATAGCATACATTACTAATGTAGCGATGTCAGTTACTGGTTAAACATACATTACTAATGTAGTTATGTCAGTTCCTGGTATAACATACATTACTAATGTAGCTATATAAATTATTGATTTAACAAACATTAATAATGTAGCGATGTCAGTTACTCGTATAACATACATTACTAATGTCGCTGTGTCAGTTATTCCTATAACATACATTACTTATGTAGCTATGTCAGTAACTGTTTAACATACATTACTAATTTAGCTATGTAATTTACTGGTATACATTCATTACTAAAGTAGTTATGTCAGTTACTGGTTTAACATACATTACTAATGTAGCTATGTCAATTACTGGTTTAACGTACATTACTAATGTAGCTATGTCAGTTACTCATGTAACATACATTACTAATGTAGCTATGTCAGTTACTTGTATAACATACATTACTAATGTAGCTATATCGGTTACTGGTATACCATACATTACTAATGTAGCTATGTCAGTTACTGTTTTAACATACATTACCAATATAGCTATGTAAATTACTGGTTTAACATACATTATTAATGAAGCAATGTCATTAACTGGTTTAACATACATTACTGATGTAGCTATGTCAGTTACTGGTATAGCATACTTTACTAATGTAGCTATGCCAGTTACTGGTTTAACATACATTACTAATGTAGCTATGTCAGTTACTGGTTTAACGTACATTACTAATGTAGCTATGTACATAACTGGTTTAACATACATTGCTAATGTAGCTATGTCAGTTACTGGTATAACATACATTACTGATGTAGCTATGTCAGTTACTTGTTTAACATACATTTCTAATGTAGCTATGTCAGTTGTTGGTATAACATACATTACTAATGTAGCTATGTTAATTATTGGTGTAACATACATTTCTAATATAGCCATATCAGTTACTTCTATAGCATACATTACTAATATAGCTATGTCATTTACTGGTTTAACATACATTACTAATGCAGCTATGTCACTTAATGGTATAATATACATTACTAATGTAGCTATGTCAGTTCCTGGTTTTGCATACATTATTGATGTAGCTATGTGATTAACTGGTTTAACATACATTACTCATGTAGCTATGTCAGTTACTGGTATAGCATACATTACTAATGTAGCTATGCCAGTTACTGGTTTAACATACATTACTAATGTAGCTATGTCAGTTACTGGTTTAACGTACATTACTAATGTAGCTATGTACATTACTGGTTTAACATACATTGCTAATGTAGCTATGTCAGTTACTGGTATAACATACTTTACTGATGTAGCTATGTCAGTTACTTGTTTAACATACATTACTGATGTAGCTATGTTAGTTACTGGCATAACATACATTAATAAAGTAGCTGTGTCAGTTATTCCTATAACATACATTACTAAGGTAGCTTTGTCAGTTTCTGGTTTAACATACATTACTAATTTAGCTATGTAATTTACGAGTATACATTCATTACTAAAGTAGCTATGTCAGTTACTGGTATAACATACATTACTAATGTAGCTATGTCAGTTACTGGTATAACGTACATTACTAATGTAGCTATGTGAGTTACTGGTATATCATACATTACTAATGTAGCTATGTGAGTTTCTGGTATAACATACATTACTAATGTAACTATGTCAGTTACTGTTTTAACATACAATACAAATATAGCTATGTCAATTATTGGTTTAACATACATTATTAATGTAGCAATGTCAGTAACTGGTTTAACATACATTACTGATGTAGCTATGTTAGTTACTGGTATAACATACATTACTAATGTCGCTATGCCAGTTACTGGTTTCTCATACATTACTAATGTAGCTATGTCAGTAACTGGTTTAACTTACAATACTGATGTAGCTATGTTAGTTGTTTGTATAACATACATTACTAATGTAGCTATGTCAGTAACTGGTTTAACATACATTACTAATGTAGCTGTGTCAGTTACTGGTATAACATTCATTACTAATGTAGCTATGTCAGTTACTGGTATAACATACATTACTAAAATAGCCATATCAGTTACTTGTAAAGCATACATTACTAATGTAGCTAGGTCAGTTACTCGTTTAACATACATTGCTAATGTAGCTATGTCAGTTTCTGGTTTAATATACATTACTAATTTAGCTATGTTAGTTATTGGTATAACATACATTACTAATGTAGCTATGTCAGTTACTGGTATAATATACATTACTAATGTAGCTATGTCATTTACTGGTTTAATATACATTACTAATGTAGCTATGTCAGTTGCTGGTATAACATACATTATTAATGTAGCTAGGTCAGTTACTGTTTTATCGTACATTACTTATGTAGCTCTGTCATTTACTGGTTTAACATACATTACTAATATAGCCATATCAGTTACTTGTATAGCATACATTACTAATGTAGCTATGTCAGTTAATGGTAAAACATACATTACTAATCTAGCTATGTCAGTTGTTGGTATAACATACATTACTAATGTAGCTATGTCAGTTACTGGTTTAACATACATTACTAATGTAGCTATGTCTGTTACTGGTTTAATGTACATTACTAATGTAGCTATGATAATTACTGGTTTAACAAACATTGCTAATGTAGCTATCTCAGTTACTGGTATAACATACATTACTGATGTAGCTATGTCAGTTGCTTGTTTAACATACATTGCTAATTTAGCTATGTCAATTATTGGTTTAACATACATTATTAATGTAGCAATGTCAGTAACTGGTTTCACATACATTACTGATGTAGCTATGTCAGTTACTGGTATAACATACATTACTAATGTCGCTATGCCAATTACTGGTTTAACATACATTACTAATGTAGCTATGTCAGTTACTGGTTTAAAGTACATTAGTAAAGAGCTATGTTAGTTACTGTGATAACATACATTACTAATGTAGCTATGTCAGTTTCTGGTATAATTTACATTACTTATGTAGCTATGTCATTTACTGGTTTAATATACATTACTAATGTAGCTATGTCAGTTGCTAATTTAACAATCATTACTAATGTAGCTGTGTCAGTTACTGGTATATCATACATTACTAATGTAGTTATGTCAGTTACTAGTTTTACATACATTACTAATACAGGTATGTCAGTTACTGGTTTAATATACATTACTAATTTAGCTATGTTAGTTATTGGTATAACATACATTACTAATGTAGCTATGTCAGTTACTGGTATAATATACATTACTAATGTAGCTATGTAAGATACTAGTATATCATGCATTAATTATGTAGCTATGTCAGTTACTGGTATAACATGCATTATTTATGTAACTATATCAGTTAGTCGTATAACATACATTACTAATGAAGTTATGTCAGTTACTGGTATATCATACATTACTAATGTAGCTATGTGAGTTTCTGGTATTATATACATTACTAATATAGCTATGTAAATTACTGGTTTATTATACATTGCTAATGTAGCTATGTCAGTTACTGGTTTAAAATACATTACTAATGTAGTTATGTCAGTTACTGGTTTAACATACATTACTAAAGTAGCTGTGTCACTTATTCGTATAACATACATTACTAAAGTAGCTTTGTCAGTTTCTGGTTTAACATACATTACTAATTTAGCTATGTAATTTACTGGTATACATTCATTACTAAAGTAGCTATGTCAGTTAATGGTATAACATACATTTATTATGTAGCTATGTCAGTTACTGGTTTAACATACATTACTAAAGTAGCTATGTTAGTTACTAGTATAACATACATTACTAATGTAGCTATGTCAGTTACTGGTATAATATACATTACTAATGTAGTTTTGTCATTTACTGGTAAAACATACATTACTAATCTAGCTATGTCAGTTGTTGGTATAACATACATTACTAATGTAGCTATGTCAGTTGCTGGTATAACATACATTACTAATGTAGCTAGGTCAGTTACTGGTTTATCGTACATTACTTATGTAGCTCTGTCATTTACTGGTTTAACATACATTACTAATGTAGCGATGTCAGTTACTGGTATAACATACATTACTAATATAACCATATCAGTTACTTGTATAGCATACATTACTAATGTAGCTATGTCAGTTGCTTGTTTAACATACATTGCTAATTTAGCTATGTCAGTTTTTTGTATAACATACATTACTAATGTAGCTATATCAGTTACTGGTATAACATACATTACTAATGTAGCTATATCAGTTACTGGTATAACATACATTACTGATGTAGCAATGTCAGTTACTGGTATATCATACATTACTAATTTAGCTATGTAATTTACTGGTATACATTCATTACTAAAGTAGCTATGTCAGTTAATGGTATAACATACATTTATTATGTAGCTATGTCAGTTACTGGTTTAACATACATTACTAAAGTAGCTATGTTAGTTACTAGTATAACATACATTACTAATGTAGCTATGTCAGTTACTGGTATAATATACATTACTAATGTAGTTATGTCATTTACTGGTAAAACATACATTACTAATCTAGCTATGTCAGTTGTTGGTATAACATACATTACTAATGTAGCTATGTCAGTTACTGGTTTAACATACATTACTAATGTAGCTATGTCAGTTACTGGTTTAATGTACATTACTAATGTAGCTATGAAAATTACTGGTTTAACATACATTGCTAATGTAGCTATGTCAGTTACTGGTATAACATACATTACTGATGTAGCTATGTCAGTTTCTTGTTTAACATACATTGCTAATTTAGCTATGTCAGTTTTTTGTATAACATACATTACTAATGTAGCTATATCAGTTACTGGTATAACATACATTACTGATGTAGCAATGTCAGTTACTGGTATATCATACATTACTACTATAGCTATGTGAGTTTCTGGTATAACATACATTACTAATGTAACTATGTCAGTTACTGTTTTAACATACATTACAAATATAGCTATGTCAATTATTGCTTTAACATACATTATTAATGTAGCAATGTTAGTAACTGGTTTAACATACATTACTGATGTAGCTATGACAGTTACTGGTATAACATACATTATTTATATAGCTATGTCAATTACTGGTATAACATACATTACTAAGGTAGCTATGTCAGATACTAGTTTAACATGCATTAATTATGTAGCTATGTCAGTTACTGGTATAACATGCATTACTATTGTAGCTATGTCTGTTACTGGTATAACATACATTATTTATGTAACTATGTCACTTACTGGTATAACATACATTATTTATGTAACTATGTTAGTTACTGGTATAACATACATTACTAATGAAGTTATGTCAGTTACTGGTATATCATACATTACTAATGTAGCTATGTGAGTTTCTGGTATTATATACATTACTAATATAGCTATGCAAATTACTGGTTTAACATACATTACTAATGTAGCTATGTAAATTACTGGTTTATCATACATTGCTAATGTAGCTATGTCAGTTACTGGTATAAAATACATTACTAATGTAGTTATGTCAGTTACTGGTTTAACATACATTACTAATGTAGCTATGTCAGTTACTGGTTTAACTTACATTACTAAAGTAGCTGTGTCACTTATTCGTATAACATACATTATTAAAGTAGCTATGTCAGTTTCTGGTTTAACATACATTACTAATTTAGCTATGTAATTTACTGATATACATTCATTAATAAACTAGCTATGTCAGTTAATGGTATAACATACATTTATTATGTAGCTATGTTAGTTATTGGTATAACATTCATTACTAATGTAGCTAAGTCAGTTACTGGTATAATATACATTACTAAAGTAGCTATGTCATTTTCTGGTTTAACATACATTACTAATGTCGCTATGTCAGTTGCTGGTATAACATACATTACTAATGTAGCTAGGTCAGTTACTGGTTTATCGTACATTACTTATGTAGCTCTGTCATTTACTGGTTTAACATACATTACTAATGTAGCGATGTCAGTTACTGGTATAACATACATTACTAATATAGCCATATCAGTTACTTGTAGAGCATACATTACTAATGTAGCTATGTCAGTTAATGGTAAAACATACATTACTAATGTCGCTATGTCAGTTACTGGTTTAACATACATTACTAATGTAGCTATGTCAGTTACTGGTTTAATGTACATTAGTAATGTAGCTATGAAAATTACTGGTTTAACATACATTGCTAATGTAGCTATGTCAGTTACTGGTATAACATACATTATTAATGAAGCAATGTCAGTAACTGTTTTAACATACATTACTGATGTAGCTATGTTAGTTACTGGTATAACATACATTACTAATGTCGCTATGCCCGTTACTGATTTAACATACATTACTAATGTACCTATGTGAGTTACTGGTTTAAAGTACATTACTAAAGTAGCTATGTCAGTTTCTGGTATAATATACATAATTTTAGTAGCTATGTCAATTACTGGTATAACAAACATTACTAAGGTAGCTATGTCAGATACTAGTTTAACATGCATTAATTATGTAGCTATGTCAGTTACTGGTATAACATGCATTACTATTGTAGCTATACCTGTTACTGGTATAACATACATTATTTATGTAACTATGTCAGTTACTGGTATAACACATTACTAATGAAGTTATGTCAGTTACTGGTATATCATACATTACTAATGTAGCTATGTGAGTTTCTGGTATTATATAGATTATTAATATAGCTATGTAAATTACTCGTTTATCATACATTGCTAATGTAGCTATGTCAGTTACTGGTATAAAATACATTACTAATGTAGTTATGCCAGTTTCTGGTTTAACATACATTTCTAATGTAGCTATGTCAGTTACTGGTTTAACATACATTACTAAAGTAGCTGTGTCACTTATTCGTATAACATACATTACTAATGTAGCTTAGTCAGTTTCTGGTTTAACATACATTACTAATTTAGCTATGTAATTTACTGGTATACATTCATTACTAATGTAGCTATGTCATTTACTGGTTTAACATACATTACTAATGTAGCGATGTCAGTTAATGGTAAAACATACATTACTAATGTAGCTATGTTAGTTGTTGGTTTAACATACATTGCTAATGTAGCTATGTCAGTTACTGGTATAATATACATTACTAATGTAGCTATGTCATTTACTGGTTTAACATACATTACTAATGTAGCGATGTCAGTTAATGGTAAAACATACATTACTAATGTAGCTATGTCAGTTACTGGTATAACATACATTACTAATGTAGCTAGGTCAGTTACTGGTTTAACGTACATTACTTATGTAGCTCTGTCATTTACTGGTTTAACATACATTATTAAAGTAGCGATGTCAGTTACTGGTATAACATACATTACTAATATAGCCATATCAGTTATTTGTATAACATACATTACTAATATAGCATTGTCATTTACTGGTTTAACATACATTACTAATGTAGCTCTGTCAGTTACTGGTTTTATGTACATTACTAATGTAGCTTTGAAAACTACTGGTTTAACATACATTAATAATGCAGCTGTGTCAGTCAATGCTATAACACATTACTAATGTAGCTATGTCAGTTCCTGGTTTTGCATACATTACTGATGTAGCTATGTCACTTACTAATTTAACATACATTTCTAATTTAGCTATGTCACTTTCTGGTATAACATACATTATTAATGTAGCTATGTCAGTTGCTGGTATAACATACATTACTTATATAGCTATGTCAATTACTGGATTAACATACATTACTAATGTAGCTATATAAATTACTGATTTAACAAACATTAATAATGAAGCTATGTCAGTTACGGGTTTACACAAATAACATAAGTATCAATGTACATTACTGGTGTAACTGAGATAGCTACATTAGTAATGTATGTTTTACCATTAACTGACATAGGTACATTAGTAATGTATGTTAAACCAGTAACTGACATACCTACATTAGTAATGTATGTTAAACTAGTAACTGACATAGCTACATTAGTAATGTATGATATACCAGTAACTGACATAGCTACATTAGCAATGTATGTTAAACCAGTAATTTTTATAGCTACATTAGTAATGTACATTAAACCAGTAACTGACACAGCAACATTAGTAATGTATGTTAAACCAGTAACTGACATAGCTACATTAGTAATGTATGTTATACCAACAACTGACATAGCTACATTAGTAATGTTTGTTAAACCAGTAATTGATATAGCTACATTAGTAATGTATGTTATGCAAAAAACTCACATAGCTCAATTAGCAATGTATGTTAAACCAGTAACTGACATAACTACATTAGTAGTGTATTTTATACCAGTAACTGATATAGCTACATTAGCAATGTATGTTAAACCAGCAATTTGCATAGCTATATTAGTAATGTATATAATACCAGAAACTCACATAGCTACATTAGTAATGTATGATATACCAGTAACTGACATAACTTCATTACTAAAGTAGCTGTGTCAGTTATTAGTATAACATACATTACTAAAGTAGCTTTGTCAGTTTCTGGTTTAACATACATTACTAATTTAGCTATGTAATTTACTGGTATACATTCATTACTAAAGTAGCTATGTCAGTTAATGGTATAACATATATTTATTATGTAGCTATGTCAGTTACTGGTTTAACGTACACTACTATTGTAGCTATGTCAGTTACTGGTACAATATACAATACTAAGGTAGCTATGTCATTTACTGGTTTAACATATACTACTAATATAGCTATGTCAGTTGCTGGTATAACATACATTACTAATGTAGCTAGGTCAGTTACTGGTTTAACGTACATTACTTATGTAGCTCTGTCATTTACTGGTTTAACATACATTACTAATGTAGCGATGTCAGTTACTGGTATAACATACATTACTAATATAGCCATATCAGTTACTTGTATAGCATACATTACTAATGTAGCTATGTCAGTTAATGGTAAAACATACATTACTAATGTAGCTATGTCAGTTACTGGTTTAATGTACATTACTAATGTAGCTATGAAAATTACTGGTTTAACATACATTTCTAATGTATCTATGTCAGTTACTGGTATAACATACATTACTGATGTAGCTATGTCAGTTGCTTGTTTAACATACATTGCTAATTTAGCTATGTGAGTTTTTTGCATAACATACGTTACTAATGTAGCTATATCAGTTACTGGTTTAACAAACATTACTAATGTAGCTATGTCAGTTGTTGGTATAACTTACATTACTAATGTAGCTATGTCAGTTACTGGTTTAACATACATTACTAAAGTAGCTATGTTAGTTACTGGTATAGCATACATTACTAATGTAGCTATGTCAGTTACTGGTATAATATACATTACTAATGTAGCTATGTCAGTTACTGGTATAATATACATTCCTAATATAGCCATATCAGTTACTTGTATTGCATACATTACTAATGTAGCTATATCACTTCATGGTAAAACATACATTACTAAAGTAGCTATATCAGTTGTTGGTATAACATACATTACTAATGTAGCTATGTCAGTTACTGGTTTAACATACATTACTAATGTAGCTATGTCAGTTACTGGTTTAATGTACATTTCTAATGTAGCTATGAAAATTACTGGTTTAACATACATTCCTAATGTAGCTATGTCAGTTATTGGTATAACATACATTACTGATGTAGCTATGTCAGTTACTAGTTTAACATTTATTACTAATGTAGCTATGTCAGTTACTGGTTTAACATACATTACTAATGTAGCTATGTCAGTTAATGGTATAACATACATTACTAATGTAGCTATGTCAGTTGTTGGTATAACATACATTACTAATGTAGCTATGTCAGTTACTGGTTTAACATACATTACTAATGTTGCTGTGTCAGTTACTGGTATAACATACATTACTAATGTAGCTATGTCAGTTACTGGTTTAACATACATTACTAATGTAGCTCTGTCAGTTACTGGTATAACATACATTACTAATGTAGCTATGTCAGTTACTGGTTTAACATACATTACTAAGGTAGCTCTGCCATTTACTGGTTTAACATACTTTACTAATGTAGCTCTGTCAGTTACTGGTATAATATACATTATTTATGTAGCTATATCAATTACTGGTATAACATATATTACTAATGAAGTGATGTCAGTTACTGGTATATCATACATTACTAATGTAGCTATGTGAGTTTCTGGTATTATATACATTACTAATATAGCTATCTCAGATACTGGTATAACGTACATTACTAATGTAGCTATGTCAGTTACTGGTTTAATGTACATTACTAATGTAGCTATGTGAGTTTCTGGTATAACATACATTACAAATATAGCTATGTCACTTATTGGTTTAACAAACATTATTAATGTAGCTATGTCTGTTACTGGTATATCATACATTACTAATGTTGCTATGTAAATTGCTGGTTTATCATACATTGCTAATGTAGCTATGTCAGTTACTGGTAGAAAATACATTACTAATGTAGTTATGTCAGTTACTGGTTTAACATACATTACTAATGTAGCTATGTCAGTTACTGGTTTAACATACATTACTAAAGTAGCTGTGTCACTTATTCGTATAACATACATTACTAAAGTAGCTTTGTCAGTTTCTGGTTTAACATACATTACTAATTTAGCTATGTAATTTACTGGTATACATTCATTACTAAAGTAGCTATGTCAGTTAATGGTATAACATACATTTATTATGTAGCTATGTCAGTTACTGGTTTAACATACATTACTAAAATAGCTATGTTAGTTACTGGTATAACATACATTACTAATGTAGCTATGTCAGTTACTGGTATAATATACATTACTAATGTAGCTATGTCATTTACTGGTTTAACATACATTACTAATGTAGCGATGTCAGTTACTGGTATAACATACATTACTAATATAGCCATATCAGTTACTTGTATAACATACATTACTAATATAGCTATGTGATTTACTGGTTAAACATACATTACTGATGTAGCTATGTCAGTTACTCGTATAACATACATTACTAATGTATCTTTGTCAGTTACTGGTTTAACATACATTACTAATGTAGCTAGGTCAGTTACTGGTTTAACGTACATTACTTATGTAGCTCTGTCATTTACTGGTTTAACATACATTACTAAAGTAGCGATGTCAGTTACTGATATAACATACATTACTAATATAGCCATATCAGTTAGTTGTATAACGTACATTACTAATGTAGCGATGTCAATTACTGGTATAACATACATTACTAATGTAGCTATGTCAGTTACTGGTGTAACATACATTACTAAGGTAGCTTTGTCAGTTTCTGGTATAACATACATTACTAATGTAGCTATATCAATTACTGGTATAACATACATTACTAAGGTAGCTATGTCAGGTACTAGTTTAAGATGCATTAATTATTTAGCCATATCAGTTACTCGTATAACATCCATTACTAATGTAGCTATGTCTGTTACTGGTATAACATACATTATTTATGTAATTATGTCAGTTACTGGTATAACATACATTACTAATGTAGCTATGTGAGTTTCTGGTATTATATACATTACTAATATAGCTATGCAAATTGCTGGTTTAACATACATTACTAATGTTGCTATGTAAATTACTGGTTTATCATACATTGCTAATGTAGCTATGTCAGTTACTGGTTTAATGTACATTACTAATGTAGGCTATCTCAGATACTGGTATAACGTACATTACTAATGTAGCTATGTGAGTTTCTGGTATAACATACATTACAAATATAGCTATGTCACTTATTGGTTTAACAAACATTATTAATGTAGCTATGTCAGTTACTGGTATAACATACATTACTAATGTAGCTATGTCAGTTACTGGTTTAACATACATTACTAATGTAGCTATGTCAGTTACTGGTTTAACATACATTACTAAAGTAGGTGTGTCAGTTATTAGTATAACATACATTACTAAAGTAGCTTTGTCAGTCTCTGGTTTAACATACATTACTAATTTAGCTATGTAATTTACTGGTATACATTCATTACTGAAGTAGCTATGCCAGTTAATGGTATAACATACATTTATTATGTAGCTATGTCAGTTACTGGTTTAACGTACATTACTAATGTAGCTATGTCAGTTACTGGTATAATATACATTACTAAGGTAGCTATGTCATTTACTGGTTTAACATACATTACTAATGTAGCGATGTCACTTACTGGTATAACATACATTACTAATATAGCCATATCAGTTACTTGTATAGCATACATTACTAATGTAGCTATGTCAGTTAGTGGTAAAACATACATTACTAATGTAGCTATGTCAGTTGTTGGTATAACATACATTACTAATGTAGCTATGTCAGTTACTGGTTAAACATACATTACCAATGTAGCTATGTCAGTAACTGGTTTAATGTACATTACTAATGTAGCTATGAAAATTACTTGTTTATCGTACATTGCTAATGTAGCTATGTCAGTTACTGGTATAACATACATTACTGATGTAGCTATGTCAGTTGCTTGTTTAACATACATTGCTAATTTAGCTATGTCAGTTTTTTGTATAACATACATTACTAATGTAGCTATATCAGTTACTGGTTTAACAAACATTACTAATGTAGCTGTGTCAGTTACTGGTATATCATACATTACTAATGTAGCTATGTCAGTTACTAGTTTAACATACATTACTAATGTAGCTATGTCAGTTACTGGTTTAACATACATTACTAATGTAGCTATGTCAGTTAATGGTAAAACATATATTACTAATGTAGCTATGTCAGTTGTTGGTATAACATTCATTACTAATGTTGCTGTGTTAGTTATTGGTATAACATACATTACTAATGTAGCTATGTCAGTTACTGGTTTAATGTTCATTACTAATGTAGCTATGAAAATTTCTGGTTTAACATACATTACTAATGCAGCTGTGTCAGTCAATGATATAACACATTACTAATGTAGCTATGTCAGTTCCTGGTTTAACAAACATTACTAATGTAGCTGTGTCAGTTACTGGTATATCATGCATTACTAATGTAGCTATGTCAGTTACTGGTTTAACATACATTACTAATGTTGCTGTGTCAGTTATTCGTATAACATACATTACTAAGGTATCTTTGCCAGTTTCTGGTTTAACATACATTACCTATGTAGCTATGTCAGTTACTGGTATAATATACATTTTTTATGTAGCTATGTCAGTTACTGTTTAACATACATTACTAATTTAGCTATGAAATTTACTGGTATACATTCATTACTAAAGTAGCTATGTCAGTTACTGGTATAACATACATTACTAATGTTGCTATGTCAGTTACTGATATAACATAAATTACTAATGTAGCTGTGTCAATTACTGGTATAACAAACATTACTAATGTAGCTATATCAGTTACTGGTTTAACATGCATTAATTATGTAGCTATTTCAGTTACTGGTATAATATACATTTTTTATGTAGCTATGTCAGTTACTGTTTAACATACATTACTAATTTAGCTATGTAATTTACTGGTATACATTCTTTACTAAAGTAGCTATGTCAGTTACTGGTTTAACATACATTACTAATGTAGCGATGTCACTTACTGGTATAACATACATTACTAATATAGCCATATCAGTTACTTGTATAGCATACATTACTAATGTAGCTATGTCAGTTAGTGGTAAAACATACATTACTAATGTAGCTATGTCAGTTGTTGGTATAACATACATTACTAATGTAGCTATGTCAGTTACTGGTTAAACATACATTACCAATGTAGCTATGTCAGTAACTGGTTTAATGTACATTACTAATGTAGCTATGAAAATTACTTGTTTATTGTACATTGCTAATGTAGCTATGTCAGTTACTGGTATAACATACATTACTGATGTAGCTATGTCAGTTGCTTGTTTAACATACATTGCTAATGTAGCTATGTCAGTTTTTGTATAACATACATTACTAATGTAGCTATATCAGTTACTGGTTTAACAAACATTACTAATGTAGCTGTGTCAGTTACTGGTATATCATACATTACTAATGTAGCTATGTCAGTTACTAGTTTAACATACATTACTAATGTAGCTATGTCAGTTACTGGTTTAACATACATTACTAATGTAGCTATGTCAGTTAATGGTAAAACATACATTACTAATGTAGCTATGTCAGTTTTGGTATAACATACATTACTAATGTTGCTGTGTTAGTTATTGGTATAACATACATTACTAATGTAGCTATGTCAGTTACTGGTTTAATGTTCATTACTAATGTAGCTATGAAAATTACTGGTTTAACATACATTACTAATGCAGCTGTGTCAGTCATGATATACACATTACTAATGTAGCTATGTCAGTTCCTGGTTTAACAAACATTACTAATGTAGCTGTGTCAGTTACTGGTATATCATGCATTACTAATGTAGCTATGTCAGTTACTGGTTTAACATACATTACTAATGTTGCTGTGTCAGTTATTCGTATAACATACATTACTAAGGTATCTTTGCCAGTTTCTGGTTTAACATACATTACCTATGTAGCTATGTCAGTTACTGGTATAATATACATTTTTTATGTAGCTATGTCAGTTACTGTTTAACATACATTACTAATTTAGCTATGAAATTTACTGGTATACATTCATTACTAAAGTAGCTATGTCAGTTACTGGTATAACATACATTACTAATGTTGCTATGTCAGTTACTGATATAACATAAATTACTAATGTAGCTGTGTCAATTACTGGTATAACAAACATTACTAATGTAGCTATGTCAGTTACTGGTTTAACATGCATTAATTATGTAGCTATTTCAGTTACTGGTATAATATACATTTTTTATGTAGCTATGTCAGTTACTGTTTAACATACATTACTAATTTAGCTATGTAATTTACTGGTATACATTCTTTACTAAAGTAGCTATGTCAGTTACTGGTATAACATACATTACTAATGTCGCTATGTCAGTTACTGGTTTAACATACATTACTAATATAGCTATGTCAGTTACTGGTTTAACGTACATTACTAATGTAGCTATGTCAGTTACTCGTGTAACATACATTACTAATGTAGCTATGTCAGTTACTTGTATAACATACATTACTAATGTAGCTTTGTCGGTTACTGGTATACTATACATTACTAATGTAACTATGTCAGTTGCTGGTGTAACATACATTACTAATGTAGCTATATGAAATTGATGGTTTAACATACGTTACTTATGTAGCTACGTCAGTTACTGGTATTACAAACATTACTAATGTAGCTATGTCAGTTACTGGTATAACATACATTACTAATGTAGCTGTATTTACTATGTCAAGAAATGAGAATTAGTAAAAGAAATACAATAATAGAATTTGAGAAAAGAGTTAAAAAACAGTGGGTAAATTGTCTATTGTTAAAACACGTCCATAGGCTGTGAGATTAAGGGTTAAGAACAACAAGTAAATTGTGTACTGGAATCTATGTTGTTCAGTTGTACAGGGTAATTTAGTTTACCAGGTATCTGTGTTGTTCAGTTGTAGAAGATACTTTACTGATCTAGGTATCTGTGTTGTTTAGTTGTACAGGGTAATTTACTGAACCAGGTATCAATGTTGTTCAGTTGTAGAGGGTAATTTAGTGAACCAGGCATGTATGTTGTTGAGTGGTATCAGTAAAATAATCAACACGATATGTATGTTTTACAGATGATTAAGTGGTCAATCATACATGTATGTTGTACAGATATACCAGGGGCGGAGACCTTC
>CM022392.1:747247-760538 GCA_011833715.1 Carcinoscorpius rotundicauda
TGTAATTTTACTGGTATACATTCATTTTTAAAGAAGCTATCTCAGTTACTGGTTTCACATACATTATTAATGTAGCTAGTTCAGTAACTGGTTTAACATACATTACTGATGTAGCTATGTCAGTTACTGGTATAACATACATTACTAATGTCGCTATTCCAGTTACTGGTTTAACAATCGTTACTAATGTAACTATGTCAATTACTGGATTAACATACATTACGAATGTAGCTATATAAATTACTGATTTAACAAACATTAATAATGTAGCCATGTCAGTTACTGGTTTAACACAAATAACTAAAGTATCTATGTAAATTACTGGTTTAACATACATTACTAATGTAGCTATGTCAGTTACTGGTAGAACATACATTACTAATGTAGCTAAGTCAGTTACTGGTATGACATACATTACTAATGTAGCAATGTCAGTTGCTGGTATAACATACATTACTAATGTAGCTATGTATGTTGTTGGTATAACACACATTACTAATGTAGCTTTATCAGTTTCTGGTTTAACATACATTAGTTATGTAGCTATGTCAGTTACTGTTTAACATAAATTACTAATTTAGCTATGTAATTTACTGGTATACATTCATTACTAAAAAAGCTATCTCAGTTACTGGTTTCACATACATTATTAATGTAGCTAGTTCAGTAACTGGTTTAACATACATTACAGATGTAGCTACGTCAGTTACTGGTTTAATGTACATTACTCATGTAGCTATGTAAGTTACTGGTATAACATACATTACTAAAGTAGAAATCTCAGTTACTGATATATCATACATTACTAATGTAACTATGTCAGTTACTGTTTTAACATACATTACAAATATAGCTATGTAAATTACTGGTTTCACATACATTACGAATGTAGCTATATAAATTACTGATTTAACAAACATTAATAATGTAGCCATGTCAATTACTGGTTTAACATACATTGTTGATGTAGCTATGTCAGTTACTGGTTTAACATACATTACTAATGTAGCTATGTCAGTAACTGGTTAAATGTACATTACTAATGTAGCTATGAAAATTACTGGTTTAACATACATTGCTAATGTAACTATGTCAGTTACTGGTATAACATACATTACTGATGTAGCTATGTCAGTTACCGGTTTAACATACATTACTAATGTAGCTGTGTCAGTTACTGGTATAATATACATTACTAATCTAGCTATGTCAGTTACTGGTTTAACATACATTACTAATGTAGCTACGTCAGTTACTGGTTTAACATACATTACTAATGTAGCTACGTCAGTTACTGGTTTAACATACATTACTAATGTAGCTATGTCAGTTAATGGTAAATCATACAATACTAATGTAGCTATGTCAGTTGTTGGTATAACATACATTACTAATGTAGCTATGTCAGTTACTGGTTTAACATACATTACTAATGTTGCTGTGTCAGTTACTGGTATAACATACATTACTATTGTAGCTATGTCAGTTACTGCTTTAACATACATTACTAAGGTAGCTTTGTCAGTTTCTGGTATAACATACATTACTAATGTAGCTATGTCAGTTACTCGTTTAACATGCATTACTAATGTAGCTATGTCTGTTACTGGTATAACATACATTACTGATGTAGCTATATCAGTTACTTGTTTAACATACATTACTAATGTATCTATGTCAGTTGTTTGTATAACATACATTACTAATGTAGCTATGTCAGTTACTGGTATAAAATACATTACTTATGTAGCTATGTCAGTTTTTGGTATATCATACATTACTTATGTAGCTATGTCAGTTACTGGTTTAACATACATTACTAATGTAGCTATGTCAGTTACTGGTTTAACATACATTACTAAAGTAGCTGTGTCAGTTATTCGTATAACATACATTACTAAGGTAGCTATGTAAATTACTGGTTTAACATACATTACTAATGTAGCTATGTCAGTTACTGGTATAACATACATTACTAATGTAGCTATGTGAGTTACTGATTTAACATACATTACTAAAGTAGCTATGTAAGTTACTGTTATAACATACATTACTAATGTAGCTATGTCAGTTTCTAATATAATATACATTATTTATGTAACTAAGTCAGTTACTGGTATAACATACATTACTGATGTAACTATGTCAATTACTGGATTAACATACATTACGAATGTAGCTATATAAATTACTGATTTAACAAACATTAGTAATATAGCCATGTCAGTTACTGGTTTAACACAAATAACTAAAGTACCTATGTAAATTACTGGTTTAACATACATTTCTAATGTAGCTATGTCAGTTACTGGTAGAACATACATTACTCATGAAACTATGTCAGTTACTGGAATAACATACATTACTAATGTAGCTAAGTCAGTTACTGGTATGACATACATTACTAATGTAGCAATGTCAGTTGCTGGTATAACATACATTACTAATGTAGCTATGTATGTTGTTGGTATAACACACATTACTAATGTAGCTTTATCAGTTTCTGGTTTAACATACATTAGTTATGTAGCTATGTCAGTTACTGTTTAACATAAATTACTAATTTAGCTATGTAATTTACTGGTATACATTCATTACTAAAGAAGCTATCTCAGTTACTGGTTTCACATACATTATTAATGTAGCTAGTTCAGTAACTGGTTTAACATACATTACTGATGTAGCTATGTCAGTTACTGGTATAACATACATTACTAATGTCGCTATTCCAGTTACTGGTTTAACATTCGTTACTAATGTAGCTATGTCAGTTACTGGTTTAATGTACATTACTAATGTAGCTATGTCAGTTACTCGTGTAACATACATTACTAATGTAGCTATGTAAGTTACTGGTATAACATACATTATTAAAGTAGAAATCTCAGTTACTGATATATCATACATTACTAATGTAACTATGTCAGTTACTGTTTTAACATACATTACAAATATAGTTATGTAAATTACTGGTTTCACATACATTATGAATGTAGCTATATAAATTACTGATTTAACAAACAATTATAATGTAGCCATGTCAATTACTGGTTTAACATACATTACTAATGTAGCTATGTGAGTTTCTGGTATTTTATACATTACTAATATAGCTATGTAAATTACTGGTTTAAAATACATTACTAGTGTAGCTATGTAAATTCGTGGTTTATCATGCATTGCTAATGTAGCTATGTCAGTTACTGGTACAACATACATTTATTAGGTAACTATGTCAGTTACTGGTTTAACATACATTACTAAAGTAGCTATGTTAGTTACTGGTATAACATACATTACTAATGTAGCTATGTCAGTTACTGGTATAATATTCATTACTTATGTAGTTTTGTCATTTACTGGTTTAACATACATTACTAATGTAGCGATGTCATTTACTGGTTTAACATACATTACTAATGTAGCTATGTCAGTCACTGGTTTAACATACATTACTAATGCAGCTATGTCAGTTAATGGTATAACATACATTACTAATGTAGCTCTGTCAGTTTCTGGTAAAACATACATTATTAATGTAGCTATGTCAGTTGCTGGTATAACATACATTATTATATAGCTGTGTCAATTACTGGATTAACATACATTACTAATGAAGCTAAGTCACTTACTGGTATGACATACATTACTAATGTAGCAATGTCAGATACTGGTATATTATACATTACTAATGTAGCTATGTATGTTGTTTGTATAACACACATTACTAATGTAGCTATGTTTGTTGTTGGTTTAACATACATTGCTAATGTAGCTATGTCAGTTACTGGTATAACATACATTACTGATGTAGCTATGTCAGTTGCTTGTTTAACATACATTGCTAATGTAGGTATGTCAGTTACTGGTTTAACATACATTATTAATGTAGCAAAGTCAGTAACTGGTTTAACATACATTACTGATGTAGCTATATTAGTTACTGGTATAACATACATTACTAATGTCGCTATGCCAGTTACTGGTTTCTCATACATTACTTATGTAGCTCTGTCATTTACTGGTTTAACATACATTACTAATATAGCCATATCAGTTACTTGTATAGCATACATTACTAATGTAGCTATGTCAGTTAATGGTAAAACATACATTACTAATCTAGCTATGTCAGTTGTTGGTATAACATACATTACTAATGTAGCTATGTCAGTTACTGGTTTAACATACATTACCAATGTAGCTATGTCTGTTACTGGTTTAATGTACATTACTAATGTAGCTATGATAATTACTGGTTTAACAAACATTGCTAATGTAGCTATTCAGTTACTGGTATAACATACATTACTGATGTAGCTATGTCAGTTGCTTGTTTAACATACATTGCTAATTTAGCTATGTCAGTTTTTTGTATAACATACATTACTTATGTAGCTCTGTCATTTACTGGTTTAACATACATTACTAATATAGCCATATCAGTTACTTGTATAGCATACATTACTAATGTAGCTATGTCAGTTAATGGTAAAACATACATTACTAATCTAGCTATGTCAGTTGTTGGTATAACATACATTACTAATGTAGCTATGTCAGTTACTGGTTTAACATACATTACTAATGTAGCTATGTCTGTTACTGGTTTAATGTACATTACTAATGTAGCTATGATAATTACTGGTTTAACAAACATTGCTAATGTAGCTATGTCAGTTACTGGTATAACATACATTACTGATGTAGCTATGTCAGTTGCTTGTTTAACATACATTGCTAATTTAGCTATGTCAGTTTTTTGTATAACATACATTACTAATGTAGCTATATCAGTTACTGGTATAACATACATTACTGATGTAGCAATGTCAGTTACTGGTATATCATACATTACTAATGTAGCTATGTGAGTTTCTGGTATAACATACATTACTAATGTAACTATGTCAGTTACTGTTTTAACATACATTAGAAATTTACCTATGTCAATTATTGGTTTAACATACATTATTAATGTAGCAATGTCAGTAACTGGTTTCACATACATTACTGATGTAGCTATGTCAGTTACTGGTATAACATACATTACTAATGTCGCTATGCCAGTTACTGGTTTAACATACATTACTAATGTAGCTATGTGAGTTACTGGTTTAAAGTACATTAGTAAAGAGCTATGTCAGTTACTGTTATAACATACATTACTAATGTAGCTATGTCAGTTTCTGGTATAATTTACATTACTAATGTAGCTATGTCATTTACTGGTTTAATATACATTACTAATGTAGCTATGTCAGTTGCTGATTTAACAATCATTACTAATGTAGCTATGTCAGTTACTGGTATATCATACATTACTAATGTAGCTATGTCAGTTACTAGTTTAACATACATTACTAATGTAGCTATGTCAGTTACTAGTTTAACATACATTACTAATACAGGTTTCTCAGTTACTGGTTTAATATACATTACTAATTTAGCTATGTTAGTTATTGGTATAACATACATTACTAATGTAGCTATCTCAGTTACTGGTATAATATACATTACTAAGATAGCTATGTAAGATACTAGTGTATCATGCATTAATTATGTAGCTATGTCAGTTACTGGTATAACATGCATTACTAATGTAGCTATGTCTGTTACTGGTATAACATACATTATTTATGTAACTATGTCAGTTACTGGTATAACATACATTACTAATGAAGTTATGTCAGTTACTGGTATATCATACATTACTAATGTAGCTATGTGAGTTTCTGGTATTATATACATTACTAATATAGCTATGCAAATTACTGGTTTAACATACATTACTAATGTAGCTATGTAAATTACTGGTTTAACATACATTACTAATGTAGCTATGTCAGTTACTGGTTTAACTTACATTACTAAAGTAGCTGTGTCACTTATTCGTATAACATACATTATTAAGGAAGCTATGTCACTTTCTGGTTTAACATACATTACTAATTTAGCTATGTAATTTACTGATATACATTCATTACTAAACTAGCTATGTCAGTTAATGGTATAACATACATTTATTATGTAGCTATGTTAGTTATTGGTATAACATTCATTACTAATGTAGCTAAGTCAGTTACTGGTACAATATACATTACTAAAGTAGCTATGTCATTTTCTGGTTTAACATACATTACTAATGTAGCTATGTCAGTTGCTGGTATAACATACATTACTAATATAGCTAGGTAAGTTACTGGTTTATCGTACATTACTTATGTAGCTCTGTCATTTACTGGTTTAACATACATTACTAATGTAGCGATGTCAGTTACTGGTATAACATACATTACTAATATAGCCATATCAGTTACTTGTAGAGCATACATTACTAATGTAGCTATGTCAGTTAATGGTAAAACATACATTACTAATGTCGCTATGTCAGTTACTGGTTTACCATACATTACTAATGTAGCTATGTGAGTTTCTGGTATAACATACATTACTAATGTAACTATGTCAGTTACTGTTTTAACATACATTACAAATATAGCTATGTCAATTATTGGTTTAACATACATTATTAATGAAGCAATGTCAGTAACTGGTTTAACATACATTATTGATGTAGCTATGTCAGTTACTGGTATAACATACATTACTAATGTCGCTATGCCAGTTACTGATTTAACATTCATTACTAATGTACCTATGTGAGTTACTGGTTTAAAGTACATTACTAAAGTAGCTATGTCAGTTTCTGGTATAATATACATAATTTTAGTAGCTATGTCAATTACTGGTATAACAAACATTACTAAGGTAGCTATGTCAGATACTAGTTTAACATGCATTAATTATGTAGCTATGTCAGTTACTGGTATAACATGCATTACTATTGTAGCTATGTCTGTTACTGGTATAACATACATTATTTATGTAACTATGTCAGTTACTGGTATAACACATTACTAATGAAGTTATGTCAGTTACTGGTATATCATACATTACTAATGTAGCTATGTGAGTTTCTGGTATTATATAGATTATTAATATAGCTATGTAAATTACTCGTTTATCATACATTGCTAATGTAGCTATGTCAGTTACTGGTATAAAATACATTACTAATGTAGTTATGCCAGTTTCTGGTTTAACATACATTTCTAATGTAGCTATGTCAGTTACTAGTTTAACATACATTACTAAAGTAGCTGTGTCACTTATTCGTATAACATACATTACTAAAGTAGCTTTGTCAGTTTCTGGTTTAACATACATTACTAATTTAGCTATGTAATTTACTGGTATACATTCATTACTAAAGTACCTATGTCAGTTAATGGTATAACATACATTTATTATGTAGCTATGTTAGTTACTGGTATAACATACATTACTAATGTAGCTATGTCAGTTACTGGTATAATATACATTACTAATGTAGCTATGTCATTTACTGGTTTAACATACATTACTAATGTAGCGATGTCAGTTAATGGTAAAACATACATTACTAATGTAGCTATGTTAGTTGTTGGTTTAACATACATTGCTAAAGTAGCTATGTCAGTTACTGGTATAATATACATTACTG
This sequence comes from Carcinoscorpius rotundicauda, assembly GCA_011833715.1. Taxonomy (NCBI): domain Eukaryota; kingdom Metazoa; phylum Arthropoda; class Merostomata; order Xiphosura; family Limulidae; genus Carcinoscorpius; species Carcinoscorpius rotundicauda. Next base: position 754,794 of record CM022392.1, read on the forward strand.
ATGTAGCTATGTCAGTTGCTTGTTTAACATACTTTGCTAATTTAGCTATGTCAGTTTTTTGCATAACATACATTACTAATGTAGCTATATCAGTTACTGGTTTAACAAACATTACTAATGTAGCTGTGTCAGATACTGGTATATCATACATTACTAATGTAGCTATGTCAGTTACTAGTTTAACATACATTACTAATGCAGGTATGTCAGTTACTGGTTTGACATACATTACTAATGTAGCTATGTCAGTTAATGGTAAAACATACATTACTAATGTAGCCATGTCAGTTGTTGGTATAACATACATTACTAATGTAGGTATGTCAGTTACTGGTTTAACATACATTACTAATGTTGCTGTGTCAGTTACTGGTATAACATACATTGCTAATGTAGCTAGGTCAGTTACTGGTTTAACGTACATTACTTATGTAGCTATGTCATTTACTGGTTTAACATACATTATTAAAGTAGCGATGTCAGTTACTGGTATAACATACATTACTAATATAGCCATATCAGTTATTTGTGTAACATACATTACTAATATAGCATTGTCATTTACTGGTTTAACATACATTACTAATTTAGCTCTGTCAGTTACTGGTTTAATGTACATTACTAATGTAGCTTTGAAAACTACTGGTTTAACATACATTAATAATGCAGCTGTGTCAGTCAATGCTATAACACATTACTAATGTACCTATGTCAGTTCCTGGTTTTGCATACATTACTGATGTAGCTATGTCACTTACTAATTTAACATACATTTCTAATGTAGCTATGTCACTTTCTGGTATAACATACATTATTAATGTAGCTATGTCAGTTGCTGGTATAACATACATTACTTATATAGCTATGTCAATTACTGGCTTAACATACATTACTAATGTTGCTGTGTTAGTTATTTCTATAACATACATTACTAATGTAGCTATATAAATTACTGATTTAACAAATATTAATAATGAAGCTATGTCAGTTACGGGTTTACACAAATAACATAAGTATCAATGTACATTACTGGTGTAACTGACATAGCTACATTAGTAATGTATGTTTTACCATTAACTGACATAGCTACATTAGTAATGTATGTTAAACCAGTAACTGACATACCTACATTAGTAATGTATGTTAAACTAGTAACTGACATAGCTACATTAGTAATGTATGATATACCAGTAACTGACATAGCTACATTAGCAATGTATGTTAATTCAGTAATTTTTATAGCTACATTAGTAATGTACATTAAACCAGTAACCGACACAGCAACATTAGTAATGTATGTTAAACCAGTAACTGAGATAGCTACATTAGTAATGTATGTTATACCAACAACTGACATAGCTACATTAGTAATGTTTGTTAAACCAGTAACTGATATAGCTACATTAGTAATGTATCTTATGCAAAAAACTCACATAGCTAAATTAGCAATGTATGTTAAACCAGTAACTGACATAACTACATTAGTAGTGTATTTTATACCAGTAACTGATATAGCTACATTAGCAATGTATGATAAACCAGTAATTTACATAGCAACATTAGTAATGTATGTTTAACCAGCAATTTGCATAGCTATATTAGTAATGCATATAATACCAGAAACTCACATAGCTACATTAGTAATGTATGATATACCAGTAACTGACATAACTTCATTACTAAAGTAGCTGTGTCAGTTATTAGTATAACATACATTACTAAAGTAGCTTTGTCAGTTTCTGGTTTAACATACATTACTAATTTAGCTATGTAATTTACTGGTATACATTCATTACTAAAGTAGCTATGTCAGTTAATGGCATAACATACATTTATTATGTAGCTATGTCAGTTACTGGTTTAACGTACACTACTATTGTAGCTATGTCAGTTACTGGTATAATATACATTACTAAGGTAGCTATGTCATTTACTGGTTTAACATATACTACTAATATAGCTATGTCAGTTGCTGGTATAACATACATTACTAATGTAGCTAGGTCAGTTACTGGTTTAACGTACATTACCTTTTTAGCTCTGTCATTTACTGGTTTAACATACATTACTAATGTAGCGATGTCAGTTACTGGTATAACATACATTACTAATATAGCCATATCAGTTACTTGTATGGCATACATTACTAATGTAGCTATGTCAGTTACTGGTTTAATGTACATTACTAATGTAGCTATGAAAATTACTGGTTTAACATACATTGCTAATGTAGCTATGTGAGTTTTTTGCATAACATACGTTACTAATGTAGCTATATCAGTTACTGGTTTAACAAACATTACTAATGTAGCTATGTCAGTTGTTGGTATAACATACATTACTAATGTAGCTATGTCAGTTAGTGGTTTAACATACATTACTAAAGTAGCTATGTTAGTTACTGGTATAACATACATTACTAATGTAGCTATGTCAGTTACTGGTATAACATACATTACTAATGTAGCTATGTCAGTTACTGGTATAATATACATTCCTAATATAGCCATATCAGTTACTTGTATTGCATACATTACTAATGTAGCTATATCAGTTCATGGTAAAACATACATTACTAAAGTAGCTATATCAGTTGTTGGTATAACATACATTACTAATGTAGCTATGTCAGTTACTGGTTTAACATACATTACTAATGTAGCTATGTCAGTTACTGGTTTAATGTACATTTCTAATGTAGCTATGAAAATTACTGGTTTAACATACATTGCTAATGTAGCTATGTCAGTTACTGGTATAACATACATTACTAATGTAGCTATGTCAGTTAATGGTAAAACATACATTACTAATGTAGCTATGTCAGTTACTGGTTTAATGTACATTACTAATGTAGCTATGAAAATTACTGGTTTAACATACATTGCTAATGTAGCTATGTCAGTTACTGGTATAACATACATTACTGATGTAGCTATGTCAGTTGCTTGTTTAACATACATTGCTAATTTATTTATGTGAGTTTTTTGCATAACATACGTTACTAATGTAGCTATATCAGTTACTGGTTTAACATACATTACTAATGTAGCTATGTCAGTTGTTGGTATAACATACATTACTAATGTAGCTATGTCAGTTACTGGTTTAACATACATTACTAAAGTAGCTATGTTAGTTACTGGTATAACATACATTACTAATGTAGCTATGTCAGTTACTGGTATAATATACATTACTAATGTAGCTATGTCAGTTACTGGTATAATATACATTCCTAATATAGCCATATCAGTTACTTGTATTGCATACATTACTAAGTAGCTATATCAGTTCATGGTAAAACATACATTACTAAAGTAGCTATATCAGTTTTTGGTATAACATACATTACTAATGTTGCTATTATAGTTACTGGTTTAACATACATTACTAATGTAGCTATGTCAGTTACTGGTTTAATGTACATTTCTAATGTAGCTATGAAAATTACTGGTTTAACATACATTGCTAATGTAGCTATGTCAGTTACTGGTATAACATACATTACTGATGTAGCTCTGTCAGTTACTAGTTTAACATACATTACTAATGTAGCTATGTCAGTTACTGGTTTAACATACATTACTAATGTAGCTATGTCAGTTAATGGTATAACATACATTACTAATGTAGCTATGTCAGTTGTTGGTATAACATACATTACTAATGTAGCTATGTCAGTTACTGGTATAACATACATTACTAAGGTAGCTCTGCCATTTACTGGTTTAACATACTTTACTAATGTAGCTCTGTCAGTTACTGGTATAATATACATTATTTATGTAGCTATATCAATTACTGGTATAACATATATTACTAATGAAGTGATGTCAGTTACTGGTATATCATACATTACTAATGTAGCTATGTGAGTTTCTGGTATTATATACATTACTAATATAGCTATCTCAGATACTGGTATAACGTACATTACTAATGTAGCTATGTCAGTTACTGGTTTAATGTACATTACTAATGTAGCTATGAAAATTACTAGTTTATCGTACATTGCTAATGTAGCTATGTCAGTTACTGTTATAAAAAACATTACTGATGTAGCTATGTCAGTTGCTTGTTTAACATACTTTACTAAAGTAGCTATGTCAGTTACTGGTATAACATACATTACTAATTTAGCTATCTCAGATACTGGTATAACGTACATTACTAATGTAGCTATGTCAGTTACTGGTATATCATACATTACTAATGTAGCTATGTGAGTGTCTGGTATAACATACATTACAAATATAGCTATGTCACTTATTGGTTTAACAAACATTATTAATGTAGCTATGTCAGTTACTGGTATATCATACATTACTAATGTAGCTATGTGACTTTCTGGTATTATATACATTACTAATATAGCTATGCAAATTACTGGTCTACCATACATTACTAATGTTGCTATGTAAATTGCTGGTTTATCATACATTGCTAATGTAGCTATGTCAGTTACTGGTATAAAATACATTACTAATGTAGTTATGTCAGTTACTGGTTTAACATACATTACTAATGTAGCTATGTCAGTTACTGGTTTAACATACATTACTAAAGTAGCTGTGTCACTTATTCGTATAACATACATCACTAAAGTAGCTTTGTCAGTTACTGGTTTAACATACATTACTAATGTTGCTGTGTCAGTTATTCGTATAACATACATTACTAAGGTATCTTTGCCAGTTTCTGGTTTAACATACATTACCTATGTAGCTATGTCAGTTACTGGTATAATATACATTTTTTATGTAGCTATGTCAGTTACTGTTTAACATACATTACTAATTTAGCTATGAAATTTACTGGTATACATTCATTACTAAAGTAGCTATGTCAGTTACTGGTATAACATACATTACTAATGTTGCTATGTCAGTTACTGATATAACATACATTACTAATGTAGCTATGTCAATTACTGGTATAACAAACATTACTAATGTAGCTATGTCAGTTACTGGTTTAACATGCATTAATTATGTAGCTATGTCAGTTACTGGTATAATATACATTATTTATGTAGCTATGTCAGTTACTGTTTAACATACATTACTAATGTAGCTATGTCAGTTGCTGGTGTAACATACATTACTAATGTAGCTATATAAATTGATGGTTTAACATACGTTACTTATGTAGCTACGTCAGTTACTGGTATTACAAACATTACTAATGTAGCTATGTCAGTTACTGGTATAACATACATTACTAATGTAGCTGTATTTACTATGTCAAGAAATGAGAATTAGTAAAAGAAATACAATAATAGAATTTGAGAAAAGAGTTAAAAAACAGTGGGTAAATTGTCTATTGTTAAAACACGTCCATAGGCTGTGAGATTAAGGGTTAAGAACAACAAGTAAATTGTGTACTGGAATCTATGTTGTTCAGTTGTACAGGGTAATTTAGTTTACCAGGTATCTGTGTTGTTCAGTTGTAGAAGATACTTTACTGATCTAGGTATCTGTGTTGTTTAGTTGTACAGGGTAATTTACTGAACCAGGTATCAATGTTGTTCAGTTGTAGAGGGTAATTTAGTGAACCAGGCATGTATGTTGTTGAGTGGTATCAGTAAAATAATCAACACGATATGTATGTTTTACAGATGATTAAGTGGTCAATCATACATGTATGTTGTACAGATATACCAGGGGCGGAGACCTTCTCGTGGTTTATGACGCTTCAAAACACGACACTGCAGATAGTAGTTTGCCCTTGTTTCGACAGTAC
>CM022392.1:768666-780407 GCA_011833715.1 Carcinoscorpius rotundicauda
TATAACATACATTATTTATGTAACTATATCAGTGACTGGTTTAACTTACATTACTAAAGTAGCTGTGTCACTTATTGGTATAACATACATTATTAAGGTAGCTATGTCAGTTTCTGGTTTAACATACATTACTAATTTAGCTATGTAATTTACTGGTATACATTCATTACTAAACTAGCTATGTCAGTTAATGCTATAACATACATTTATTATGTAACTATGTTAGTTATTGGTATAATATACATTACTAAAGTAGCTATGTCATTTTCTGGTTTAACATACATTACTAATGTAGCTATGTCAGTTGCTGGTATAACATACATTACTAATGTAGCTAGGTCAATTACTGGTTTATCGTAAATTACTTATGTAGCTCTGTCATTTATTGGTTTAACATACATTACTAATGTAGCGATGTCAGTTACTGGTATAACATACATTACTAATATAGCCATATCAGTTACTTGTAGAGCATACATTACTAATGTAGCTATGTCAGTTAATGGTAAAACATACATTACTAATCTAGCTATGTCAGTTGTTGGTATAACATACATTACTAATGTAGCTATGTCAATTACTGGTTTAACATACATTACTAATGTAGCTATGTCAGTTACTGGTTTAATGTACATTAGTAGTGTAGCTATGAAAATTACTGGTTTAACATAAATTGCTAATGTAGCTATGTCAGTTACTGGTATAACATACATTACTAATGTAGCTATGTCAGTTACTGGTATATCATACATTACTAATGTAGCTATGTGAGTTTCTGGTATAACATACATTACTAATGTAACTATGTCAGTTACTGTTTTAACATACATTACAAATATAGCTATGTCAATTATTGGTTTAACATACATTATTAATGTAGCAATGTCAGTAACTGGTTTAACATACATTACTGATGTAGCTATGTCAGTTACTGGTATAACATACATTACTAATGTCGCTATGTCAGTTACTGGTTTAACATACATTACTAATGTAGCTATGTGAGTTACTGGTTTAACGTACATTACTAAAGTAGCTATGTCAGTTTCTGGTATAATATACATTATTTATGTAGCTATGTCAATTACTGGTATAACATACATTACTAAGGTAGCTATGTCAGATACTAGTTTAACATGCATTAATTATGTAGCTATGTCAGTTACTGGTATAACATGCATTACTAATGTAGCTATGTCTGTTACTGGTATAACATACATTATTTATGTAACTATGTCAGTTACTGGTATAACAAACATTACTAATGAAGTTATGTCAGTTACTGGTATATCATACATTACTAAAGTACCTATGTCAGTTAATGGTATAACATACATTTATTATGTAGCTATGTCAGTTAATGGTATAACATACATTAATTATGTAGCTATGTTAGTTACTGGTATAACATACATTACTAATGTAGCTATGTCAGTTACTGGTATAATATACATTACTAATGTAGCTATGTCATTTACTGGTTTAACATACATTACTAATGTAGCGATGTCAGTTAATGGTATAACATACATTACTAATGTAGCTATGTTAGTTGTTGGTTTAACATACATTGCTAATGTAGCTATGTCAGTTACTGGTATAACATACATTACTGATGTAGCTATGTCAGTTGCTTGTTTAACATACATTGCTAATTTAGCTATGTCAGTTTTTTGTATAACATACATTACTAATGTAGCTATATCAGTTACTGGTTTAACAAACATTACTAATGTAGCTGTGTCAGTTACTGGTATAACATACATTACTAAGGTAGCTTTGTCAGTTTCTGGTATAACATACTTTACTAATGTAGCTCTGTCAGTTACTGGTATAACATACATTACTAATGTAGCTATGTCAGTTACTGGTATAACATACATTACTAATATAGCCATATCAGTTAGTTGTATAACATACATTACTAATGTTGCGATGTCAGTTACTGGTATAACATACATTACTAATATTGCCATATCAGTTACTTGTATAACATACATTACTAATATAGCATTGTCATTTACTGGTTTAACATACATTACTAATGTAGCTATGTCAGTTACTGGTTTAATGTACATTACTGATGTAGCTATGAAAATTACTGGTTTAACATACATTACTAATGCAGCTATGTCAGTTAATGGTATAACATACATTACTAATGTAGCTATGTCAGTTCCTGGTTTTGCATACATTACTGATGTAGCTATGTCACTTACTAATTTAACATACATTTCTTATGTAGCTCTGTCAGTTTCTGGTATAACATACATTATTAATGTAGCTATGTCAGTTGCTGGTATAACATACATTACTTATATAGCTATGTCAATTACTGGCTTAACATACATTACTAATGTTGCGGTGTTAGTTATTCCTATAATATACATTACTAATATAGCTATATAAATTACTGATTTAACAAATATTAATAATGAAGCTATGTCAGTTACGGGTTTACAAAAATAACATAAGTATCAATGTACATTACTGGTGTAACTGACATAGCTACATAAGTAATGTATGTTTTACCATTAACTGACATAGCTACATTAGTAATGTATGTTTAACCAGTAACTGACATACCTACATTAGTAATGTATGTTAAACTAGTAACTGACATAGCTACATTAGCAATCTATGTTAAACCAGTAATTTTTATAGCTACATTAGTAATGTACATTAAACCAGTAACTGACACAGCAACATTAGTAATGTATGTTAAACCAGTAACTGACATAGCTACGTTAGTAATGTATGTTATACCAACAACTGACATAGCTACATTAGTAATGTTTGTTAAACCAGTAACTGATATAGCTACATTAGTAATGTATGTTATGCAAAAAACTCACATATCTAAATTAGCAATGTATGTCAAACCAGTAACTGACATAACTACATTAGTAGTGTATTTTATACCAGTAACTGATATAGCTACATTAGCAATGTACGATAAACCAGTAATTTACATAGCAACATCAGTAATGTATGTTAAACCAGCAATTTGCATAGCTATATTGGTAATGTATATAATACCAGAAACTCACATAGCTACATTAGTAATGTATGATATACCAGTAACTGACATAACTTCATTACTAAAGTAGCTGTGTCAGTTTTTAGTATAACATACATTACTAAAGTAGCTTTGTCAGTTTCTGGTTTAACATACATTACTAATTTAGCTATGTAATTTACTGGTATACATTCATTACTAAAGTAGCTATGTCAGTTAATGGCATAACATACATTTATTATGTAGCTATGTCAGTTACTGGTTTAACGTACACTACTAATGTAGCTATGTCAGTTGCTGGTATAATATACATTACTAAGGTAGCTATGTCATTTACTGGTTTAACATATACTACTAATATAGCTATGTCAGTTGCTGGTATAACATACATTACTAATGTAGCTAGGTCAGTTACTGGTTTAACGTACATTACTTATGTAGCTCTGTCATTTACTGGTTTAACATACATTACTAATGTAGCGATGTCAGTTACTGGTATAACATACATTACTAATATAGCCATATCAGTTAGTTGTATAACATACATTACTAATGTTGCGATGTCAGTTACTGGTATAACATACATTACTAATATTGCCATATCAGTTACTTGTATAACATACATTACTAATATAGCATTGTCATTTACTGGTTTAACATACATTACTAATGTAGCTTTGTCAGTTACTGGTTAAATGTACATTACTAATGTAGCTTTGAAAACTACTGGTTTAACATACATTAATAATGCAGCTGTGTCAGTCAATGCTATAACACATTACTAATGTAGCTATGTCAGTTCCTGGTTTTGCATACCTTACTGATTTAGCTATGTCACTTACTAATTTAACATACATTTCTAATGTAGCTATGTCACTTTCTGGTATAACATACATTATTAATGTACCTATGTCAGTTGCTGGTATAACATACATTACTTATATAGCTATGTCAAATACTGGCTTAACATACATTACTAATGTTGCTGTGTTAGTTATTCCTATAACATACATTACTAATGTAGCTATATAAATTAGTGATTTAACAAATATTAATAATGAAGCTATGTCAGTTACGGGTTTACACAAATAACGTAAGTATCAATGTACATTACTGGTGTAACTGACATAGCTACATTAGTAATGTATGTTTTACCATTAACTGACATAGCTACATTAGTAATGTATGTTAAACCAGTAACTGACATACCTACATTAGTAATGTATGTTAAACTAGTAACTGACATAGCTACATCAGTAATGTATGATATACCAGTAACTGACATAGCTACATTAGCAATGTATGTTAAACCAGTAATTTTTATAGCTACATTAGTAATGTACATTAAACCAGTAACTGACACAGCAACATTAGTAATGTATGTTAAACCAGTAACTGACATAGCTACATTAGAAATGTATGTTATACCAACAACTGACATAGCTACATTAGTAATGTTTGTTAAACCAGTAACTGATATAGCTAAATTAGTAATGTATGTTATGCAAAAAACTCACATAGCTAAATTAGCAATGTATGTTAAACCAGTAACTGACATAACTACATTATTAGTGTATTTTATACCAGTAACTGATATAGCTACATTAGCAATGTATGATAAACCAGTAATTTACATAGCAACATTAGTAATGTATGTTAAACCAGCAATTTGCATAGCTATATTAGTAATGTATATAATACCAGAAACTCACATAGCTACATTAGTAATGTATGATATACCAGTAACTGACATAACTTCATTACTAAAGTAGCTGTGTCAGTTTTTAATATAACATACATTACTAAAGTAGCTTTGTCAGTTTCTGGTTGAACATACATTACTAATTTAGCTATGTAATTTACTGGTATACATTCCTTACTAATGTAGCTATGTCAGTTAATGGCATAACATACATTTATTATGTAGCTATGTCAGTTACTGGTTTAACGTACACTACTAATGTAGCTATGTCAGTTGCTGGTATAATATACATTACTAAGGTAGCTATGTCATTTACTGGTTTAACATATACTACTAATATAGCTATGTCAGTTGCTGGTATAACATACATTACTAATGTAGCTACGTCAGTTACTGGTTTAACGTACATTACTTATGTAGCACTGTCATTTACTGCTTTAACATACATTACTAAGGTAGCGATGTCAGTTACTGGTATAACATACATTACTAATATAGCCATATCAGTTACTTGTATAGCATACATTATTAATGTATCTATGTCAGTTAATGGTAAAACATACATTACTAATGTAGCTATGTCAGTTACTGGTTTAATGTACATTACTAATGTAGCTATGAAAATTACTGGTTTAACATACATTGCTAATGTAGCTATGTCAGTTACTGGTATAACATACATTACTGATGTAGCTATGTCAGTTGCTTGTTTAACATACATTGCTAATTTAGCTATGTGAGTTTTTTGCATAACATACATTACTAATGTAGCTATGTCAGTTGTTGGTATAACATACATTACTAATGTAGCTACGTCAGTTACTGGTTTAACATACATTACTAAAGTAGCTATGTTAGTTACTGGTATAACATACATTACTAATGTAGCTATGTCAGTTACTGGTATAATATACATTACTAATGTAGCTATGTCATTTACTGGTTTAACATACATTACTAATGTTGCTGTGTCTGTTACTGGTATAACATACATTACTAATGTAGCTATGTCAGTTACTGGTATAATATACATTACTAATATAGCCATATCAGTTACTTGTATTGCATACATTACTAATGTAGCTATAACAGTTTATGGTAAAACATACATTACTAAAGTAGCTATATCAGTTGTTGGTATAACATACATTACTAATGTAACTATGTCAGTTACTGGTTTAACATACATTACTAATGTAGCTATGTCAGTTACTGGTTTAATGTACATTACTAATGTAGCTATGAAAATTACTGGTTTAACATACATTGCTAATGTAGCTATGTCAGTTACTGGTTTAACATACATTACTAATGTAGCTATGTCAGTTAATGATAAAACATACATTACTAATGTAATTATGTCAGTTGTTGGTATAACATACATTACTAATGTAGCTATGTCAGTTACTGGTTTAACATACATTACTAATGTTGCTGTGTCGGTTACTGGTATAACATACATTACTAATGTAGCTATGTCAGTTACTTGTGTAACATACATTACTAAGGTAGCTTTGTCAGTTTCTGGTATAACATACTTTACTAATGTAGCTCTGTCAGTTACTGGTATAACATACATTACTAATGTAGCTATGTCAGTTGCTGGTATAACATACATTACTAATGTAGCTATGTCAGTTACTGGTGTAACATACATTACTGAGGTAGCTCTGCCATTTACTTGTTTAACATACTTTACTAATGTAGCTCTGTCAGTTACTGGTATAACATACATTATTTATGTAGCTATATCAATTACTGGTATAAAATATAATACTAATGAAGTTATGTCAGTTACTGGTATATCATACATTACTAATGTAGCTATGTGAGTTTCTGGTATTATATACATTACTAATATAGCTATCTCAGATACTGGTTAACGTATATTACTAATGAAGCTATGTCAGTGACTGGTTTAATGTACATTACTAATGTAGCTATGAAAATTACTCGTTTATCGTACATTGCTAATGTAGCTATGTCAGTTACTGTTATAAAAAACATTACTGATGTAGCTATGTCAGTTGCTTCTTTAACATACTTTACTAAAGTAGCTATGTCAGTTACTGGTATAACATACATTACTAATTTAGCTATCTCAGATACTGGTATAACGTACATTACTAATGTAGCTATGTCAGTTACTGGTATATCATACATTACTAATGTTGCTTTGTGAGTTTCTGGTATAACATACATTACAAATATAGCTATGTCACTTATTGGTTTAACAAATTTTATTAATGTATCTATGTCAGTTACTGGTATAACATACATTACTAATGTAGCTATGTCAGTTACTGGTTTAACATACATTACTAATGTAGCTATGTCAGTTACTGGTTTAACATACATTACTAAAGTAGCTGTGTCAGTTATTAGTATAACATACATTACTAAAGTAGCTTTGTCAGTTTCTGGTTTAACATACATTACTAATTTAGCTATGTAATTTACTGGTATACATTGATTACTAAAGTAGCTATGTCAGTTAATGGCATAACATACATTTATTATGTAGCTATGTCAGTTACTGGTTTAACGTACACTACTAATGTAGCTATGTCAGTTACTGGTATAATATACATTACTGTGGTAGCTATGTCATTTACTGGTTTAACATATACTACTAACATAGCTATGTCAGTTGCTGGTATAACATACATTACTAATGTAGCTAGGTCAGTTACTGGTTTAACGTACATTACTTATGTAGCTCTGTCATTTACTGGTTTAACATACATTACTAATGTAGCTCTGTCAGTTACTGGTATAAGATACATTACTAATGTAGCTATGTCAGTTGCTGGTATAACATACATTACTAATGTTGCTTTGTTAGTTATTGGTATAACATACATTACTAATGTAGCTATGTCAGTTACTGGTTTAATGTTCATTACTAATGTAGCTATGAAAATTACTGGTTTAACATACATTACTAATGCAGCTGTGTCAGTTCCTGGTTTTGCATACATTACTGATGTAGTTATGTCACTTACTAATTTAACATACATTTTTAATGTACCTATGTGAGTTGCTGGTATAACATACATTACTAATGTTGCTTTGTTAGTTATTCGTATAACATACATTACTACTGTAGCTATATAAATTACTGATTTAACAAATATTTATAATGAAGCTATGTCAGTTACGGGTTTAACACAAATAACTAAAGTATCTATGTACATTACTGGTTTAACATACATTACTAATGTAGCTATGTAAGTTACTGGTAGAACATACATTACTGATGTAGCAATGTCAGTTACTGGAATATCATACATTACTAAAGTAGCTATGTGACTTTCTGGTATAACATACATTACTAATGTAACTATGTCAGTTACTGTTTTAACATACATTACAAATATAGCTATGTCAATTATTGGTTTAACATACATTATTAATGTAGCAATGTCAGTAACTGGTTTAACATACATTACTGATGTAGCTATGTCAGTTGCTTCTTTAACATACATTGCTAATTTAGCTATGTCAGTTTTTTGTATAACATACATTACTAATGTAGCTATATCAGTTACTGGTTTAACAAACATTACTAATGTAGCTGTGTCAGTTACTGGTATAACATGCATTACTATTGTAGCTATGTCTCTTACTGGTATAACATACATTATTTATGTAACTATGTCAGTTACTGGTATAACATACATTACTAATGAAGTTATGTCAGTTACTGGTATATCATACATTACTAATGTAGCTATGTGACTTTCTGGTATTATATACATTACTAATATAGTTATGCAAATTACTGGTCTAACATACATTACTAATGTTGCTATGTAAATTACTGGTTTATCATACATTGCTAATGTAGCTATGTCAGTTACTGGTATAAAATACATTACTAATGTAGTTATGTCAGTTACTGGTTTAACATACATTACTAATGTAGCTATGTCAGTTACTGGTTTAACATACATTACTAAAGTAGCTGTGTCACTTATTCGTATAACATACATTACTAAAGTAGCTTTGTCAGTTTCTGGTTTAATATACATTACTAATTTAGCTATGTAATTTACTGGTATACATTCATTACTAAAGTAGTTATGTCAGTTAATGGTATAACATACATTTATTATGTAGCTATGTCAGTTACTGGTTTAACATACATTACTAAATTAGCTATGTTAGTTACTGGTATAACATACATTAGTAATGTAGCTATGTCAGTTACTGGTATAATATACATTACTAATATAGCGATGTCAGTTACTGTTATAACATACATTACTAATATAGCCATATCAGTTACTTGTATAACATACATTACTAATATAGCTATGTGATTTAGTGGTTAAACATACATTACTAATATAGCCATATCAGTTAGTTGTATAACATACATTACTAATGTAGCGATGTCAATTACCGGTATAACATACATTACTAATGTAGCTATGTCAGTTACTGGTGTAACATACATTACTAAGGTAGCTATGTCAGGTACTAGTTTAACATGCATTAATTATGTAGCTATGTCAGTTACTCGTATAACATCCATTACTAATGTAGCTATGTCTGTTACTGGTATAACATTCATTATTTATGTAACTATGTCAGTTACTGGTATAACATACATTACTAATGAAGTTATGTCCGTTACTGGTATATCATACATTACTAATGTAGCTATGTGAGTTTCTGGTATTATATACATTACTAATATAGCTATGTAAATTACTGGTTTATCATACATTGCTAATGTAGCTATGTCAGTTACTGGTGTAACATACATTACTAAGGTAGCTTTGTCAGTTTCTGGTATAACATACTTTACTAATGTAGCTCTGTCAGTTACTGGTATAATATACATTATTTATGTAGCTATATCAATTACTGGTATAACATACATTACTAAGGTAGCTATGTCAGGTACTAGTTTAACATGCATTAATTATGTAGCTATGTCAGTTACTCGTATAACATCCATTACTAATGTAGCTATGTCTGTTACTGGTATAACATACATTATTTATGTAACTATGTCAGTTACTGGTATAACATACATTACTAATGAAGTTATGTCAGTTACTGGTATATCATACATTACTAATGTAGCTATGTCAGTTACTGGTTTAACATACATTACTAATGTAGCTATGTCAATTCCTGGTTTAACATACATTACTAATGTAGCTATGTCAGTTGCTGGTTTAACATATATTACTGATGTAGCTATGTATATTACTCGTTTAGCATACATTACTAAAGTAGCTATGTCAGTTACTGGTATAACATACATTACTAATGTAGCTATGTCAGTTACTGGTATAACGTACATTACTAATGTAGCTATGTCAGTTGCTGGTATAACATACATTACAAATATAGCTATGTCAGTTACTGGTATAACATACATTATTAATGTAGCTATGTCAGTTACTGGTGTAACATACATTACTAAGGTAGCTTAGTCAGTTTCTGGTATAACATACATTACTAATGTAGCTATGTCAGTCACTGGTATAACATACATTACTAATTTAGCTATGTAATTTACTGGTATACATTCATTACTAAAGTAGCTATGTCAGTTAATGGTATAACATACATTACTTATGTAGCTATGTCAGTTACTGGTTTAACATACATTACTAATGTAGCTATGTCAGTTACTGGTATAATATACATTACTAATATAGCCATATCAGTTACTTGTATAGCATACATTACTAATGTAGCTATGTCAGTTAGTGGTAAAACATACATTACTAATGTAGCTATGTCAGTTGTTGGTATAACATACATTACTTATGTAGCTATGTCAGTTACTGGTTAAACATACATTACTAATGTAGCTATGTCAGTAACTGGTTTAATGTACATTACTAATGTAGCTATGAAAATTACTCGTTTATCGTACATTGCTAATGTAGCTATGTCAGTTACTGGTATAACATACATTACTGATGTAGCTATGTCAGTTGCTTGTTTAACATACATTGCTAATTTAGCTATGTCAGTTTTTTGTATTACATACATTACTAATGTAGCTATATCAGTTACTGGTTTAACAAACATTACTAATGTAGCTGTGTCAGTTACTGGTATATCATACATTACTAATGTAGCTATGTCAGTTACTAGTTTAACATACATTACTAATGTAGCTATGTCAGTTACTGGTTTTACATACATTACTAATGTAGCTATGTCAGTTGTTGGTATAACATACATTACTTATGTAGCTATGTCAGTTACTGGTTTAACATACATTACTAATGCAGCTGTGTCAGTCAATGATATAACACATTACTAATGTAGCTATGTCAGTTCCTGGTTTAACAAACATTACTAATGTAGCTGTGTCAGTTACTGGTATATCATGCTTTACTAATGTAGCTATGTCAGTTACTGGTTTATCATACATTACTAATGTTGCTGTTTCAGTTATTCGTATAACATACATTACTAAGGTATCTTTGCCAGTTTCTGGTTTAACATACATTACTTATGTAGCTATGTCAGTTACTGGTTTATCATACATTACTAATGTTGCTGTTTCAGTTATTCGTATAACATACATTACTAAGGTATCTTTGCCAGTTTCTGGTTTAACATACATTACTTATGTAGCTATGTCAGTTACTGGTATAATATACATTACTAATGTTGCTATGTCAGTTACTGATATAACATACATTACTAATGTAGCTGTGTCAATTACTGGTATAACAAACATTACTAATGTTGCTATGTCAGTTACTGATATAACATACATTACTAATGTCGCTATGCCAGTTACTGGTTTAACATACATTACTAATATAGCTATGTCAGTTACTGGTTTAACGTATATTACTAATGTAGCTATGTCAGTTACTCGTGTAACATACATTACTAATGTAGCTATGTCAGTTACTTGTATAACATACATTACTAATGTAGCTATGTCGGTTACTGGTATACTATACATTACTAATGTAACTATGTCAGTTACTGTTTTAACATACATTACCAATATAGCTATGTAAATTACTG
>CM022392.1:801501-835952 GCA_011833715.1 Carcinoscorpius rotundicauda
GAAACACAGTCTCACTGATGGTTGTCATTAGAAACACAGTCTAACTGATGGTTGTCATTAGAAACAGTCTCACTGATGGTTGTCATTAGAAACACAGTCTCACCGACAGTTGTCACAAGAAACATTTTCTCTGATGCTTATCACGAGAAACACAGTGTCACTGATGGTTGTCAATAGAAACACTGTCTCACTGATGGTTGTCATTAGAAACAGTCTCATTGACGGTTGTCATTAGAAACTGTCTGACTGATGGTTGTCATTAGAAACACAGTGTCACTGATGATTATCATTAGAAACACAGTGTCACTGATGATTATCATTAGAAACACAGTGTCACTGATGGTTGTCATTAGAATCACAGTCTCACTGATGGTTGTCACCAGTAACACAGTCTTATTGATGGTTCATTAGAAACACAGTCTCACCGATAGTTGTCACAAGAAACACATTCTCTCTGATGGTTATCACGAGAAACACAGTCTCACTGATAGTTGTCAATAGAATCATTTTCTCACTGAAGGTTTTCACTGAAAACACAGTCTCACTGATGGTTATCACTAGAAATACAATCTCACTGATGGTTCTCACTAAAAGCCAAGTTTCACTGATGGTTGTCACGAGGAACACAGTCTCACTGATGGTTGTCAATAGAAACAGTCTCACTGATGGTTGTCAATAGAAACACTGTCTCACTGATGGTTATCATTAGAAACACAGTCTCACTGGTGGTTGTCATTAGAAACACAGTCTCACTGGTGGTTGTCATTAGAAACAGTCTCACTGATGGTTATCATTAGAAACACAGTCTCACTGATGGTTCTCAATAGAAACAGTCTCACTGATGGTTGTCATTAGAAACTGTCTGACTGATGGTTGTCATTAGAAACACAGTGTCACTGATGATTATCATTAGAAACACAGTGTCACTGATGATTATCATTAGAAACACAGTGTCACTGATGATTATCATTAGAAACACAGTCTCACTGATGGGTGTCATTAGAAACACAGTCTCATTGATAGTTTTCACAAGAAACACATTCTCTCTGATGGTTATCACGAGAAACACAGTCTCACTGATGGTTGTGAATAGAAACAGTCTCACTGATGGTTGTCAAAAGAAATACTTTCTCACTGATGGTTGTCATTAGAAACACAGTCTCCATAATTGTTATTACTAGAAACATCGTTCCTCTGATGGTTGTCAATAGAAACACTCACTGACGATTATCATCAGAAACACCGTTTCTCTGTTGTTGTCACTAGAAACACAGTTTTACTGATGGTTGTCACGAGAAACACAGTTTCACTGATGGTTGTCACTAGAAACAGTTTTACTGATGGTTGTAACTAGAAACACAATCTCTTTGATGGTTATCAACAGAAACGCAGTCTTACTGATGGCTTCCACTAGAATCATTGTCTCACTGAAGGTTTTCACAGAAAACACAGTCTCACTGATTGTTATCACTAGAAACATCGTATCTCTGATGGTTGTCAATAGAAACACTCTCACTGATGGTTATCATTAGAAACTGTGTCACTGAAGATTATCATCAGAAACACCGTCTCTCTGTTGTTGTCACTAGAAACACAGTTTTACTGATGGTTGTCACGAGAAACACAGTCTCAATGATGGTTGTCATTAGAAACACAGTGTCACCAATAGTTGTCACAAGAAACATTTTCTCTGATGGTTATCACGAGAAACAGTTTCACTGATGGTTATCAATAGAAACAGTCTCACTGATGGTTGCCAATATAAAAACTGTCTGACTGATGGTTGTCATTAGAAACACAGTCTCACTGTTGGTTGTCAATAGAAACACTGTCTCACTGATCGTTGTCATTAGAAACACAGTCTCACTGATGGTTGTCATTAGAAACACAGTCTCACTGATAGTTGTCACAAGAAACATTCTCTCTGATTGTTATCACGAGAAACACAGTCTCACTGATGGTTGTCATTAGAAACATTGTCTCACTGATATTTGTCACGAGGAACACAGTCTCACTGACGGTTGTCATTTGAAATAGTCTCAATGACGATTATCATCAGAAACACCGTCTCTCTGTTGTTATCACAAGAAACTCCGTTTCTCTGATGGTTGTCACCAGAAACGCAGTTTCATTGATCATTATCATCAGAAAGACCGTCTCTCTGTTTTTGTCACTAGAAACACAGTTTTACTGATGGTTGTCACGAGAAACACAGTTTCAAAGATGGTTGTCACTAGAAACATAGTTTTACTGATGGTTGTCACGAGAAACACAGTTTTACTGATGGTTGTCACAAGAAATACAGTTTCACAAATGGTTAGCACTAAAAACACAGTCTCACTAATGATTATCACAAGAAACACCGTCTCACTGATAGGTATCACTCAAAAAACAGTCTCACTCATGGCTACCACTAGAATCATTGTCTCACTGAAGGTTTTCACTGAAAACACAGTCTCACTGATGGTTATCACTAGAAACACAGTTTCACTTGTAGTTGTTGCAAGAACCACAGTTTCACTTATGGTTATCACTAGAAATACAATCTCACTGATGGTTCTCACTAAAAGCCAAGTTTCACTGATAGTTGTGAACAGAAACAGAGTCTCACTGATGGTTGTCATTAGAAACACAGTCTCACCGATAGTTTTTACAAGAAACACATTCTCCCTGATGGTTATCACGAGAAACACAGTCTCACTGATGGTTGTCAATAGAAACAGTCTGACTGATGGTTGTCATTAGAAACAGTCTCATTGACGGTTGTCATAAGAAACACAGTCTCACCGATAGTTCTCACAAGGAACACATTCTCTCTGATTGTTATAACGAGAAACACATTTTCTGTGATGGTTATGACGAGAAACACAGTCTCACTGATGGTTATCATTAGAAACACAGTCTCACTGGTGGTTGTCATTAGAAACACATTCTCTGATGTTGTCATTAGAAACAGTCTCACTGACGGTTGTCATTAGAAACAGTCTCACTGATGGTTGTCATTAGAAACTGTCTGACTGATGGTTGTCATTAGAAACACAGTGTCACTGATGATTATCATTAGAAACACAGTGTCACTGATGATTATCATTAGAAACACAGTCTCACTGATGGGTGTCATTAGAAACACAGTCTCACCGATAGTTTTCACAAGAAACACATTTTCTCTGATGGTTATCACGAGAAACACAGTCTCACTGATGGTTGTGAATAGAAACAGTCTCACTGATGGTTGTGAATAGAAACAGTCTCACTGATGGTTGTGAATAGAAACAGTCTCACTGATGGTTGTCAAAAGAAATACTTTCTCACTGATGGTTGTCATTAGAAACACAGTCTCCATAATTGTTATTACTAGAAACATCGTTCCTCTGATGGTTGTCAATAGAAACACTCTCACTGACGATTATCATCAGAAACACCGTCTCTCTGTTGTTGTCACTAGAAACACAGTTTTACTGATGGTTGTCACGAGAAACACAGTTTCACTGATGGTTTTCACTAGAAACAGTTTTACTGATGGTTGTAACTAGAAACACAATCTCTTTGATGGTTATCAACAGAAACGCAGTCTTACTGATGGCTTCCACTAGAATCATTGTCTCACTGAAGGTTTTCACAGAAAACACAGTCTCACTGAAGGTTTTCACAGAAAACACAGTCTCACTGATTGTTATTACTAGAAACATCGTTTCTCTGATGGTTGTCAATAGAAACACTCTCACTGATGGTTATCATTAGAAACTGTGTCACTGAAGATTATCATCAGAAACACCGTCTCTCTGTTGTTGTCACTAGAAACACAGTTTTACTGATGGTTGTCACGAGAAACACAGTTTTACTGATGGTTGTCACGAGAAACACAGTCTCAATGATGGTTGTCATTAGAAACACAGTGTCACCAATAGTTGTCACAAGAAACATTTTCTCTGATGGTTATCACGAGAAACACAGTTTCACTGATGGTTATCAATAGAAACAGTCTCACTGATGGTTGCCAATATAAAAACTGTCTGACTGATGGTTGTCATTAAAAACACAGTCTCACTGTTGGTTGTCAATAGAAACACTGTCTCAATGATCGTTGTCATTAGAAACACAGTCTCACTGATGGTTGTCATTAGAAACAGTCTCACTGATGGTTGTCATTAGAAACACAGTCTCACTGATAGTTGTCACAAGAAACATTCTCTCTGATTGTTATCACGAGAAACACAGTCTCACTGATGGTTGTCATTAGAAACATTGTCTCACTGATATTTGTCACGAGGAACACAGTCTCACTGACGGTTGTCATTTGAAATAGTCTCAATGACGATTATCATCAGAAACACCGTCTCTCTGTTGTTATCACAAGAAACTCCGTTTCTCTGATGGTTGTCACCAGAAACGCAGTTTTATTGATCATTATCATCAGAAAGACCGTCTCTCTGTTTTGTCACTAGAAACACAGTTTTACTGATGGTTGTCACGAGAAACACAGTTTCAAAGATGGTTGTCACTAGAAACATAGT
The DNA here is from genome assembly GCA_011833715.1 of Carcinoscorpius rotundicauda. Taxonomy (NCBI): domain Eukaryota; kingdom Metazoa; phylum Arthropoda; class Merostomata; order Xiphosura; family Limulidae; genus Carcinoscorpius; species Carcinoscorpius rotundicauda. The sequence continues at coordinate 806,016 of CM022392.1, forward strand.
TTTACTGATGGTTGTCACGAGAAACACAGTTTTACTGATGGTTGTCACAAGAAATACAGTTTCACAAATGGTTAGCACTAAAAACACAGTCTCACTAATGATTATCACAAGAAACACCGTCTCACTGATAGGTATCACTCAAAAAACAGTCTCACTCATGGCTACCACTAGAATCATTGTCTCACTGAAGGTTTTCACTGAAAACACAGTCTCACTGATGGTTATCACTAGAAACACAGTTTCACTTGTAGTTGTTGCAAGAACCACAGTTTCACTTATGGTTATCACTAGAAATACAATCTCACTGATGGTTCTCACTAAAAGCCAAGTTTCACTGATAGTTGTGAACAGAAACAGAGTCTCACTGATGGTTGTCATTAGAAACACAGTCTCACCGATAGTTCTCACAAGGAACACATTCTCTCTGATTGTTATGACGAGAAACACATTTTCTCTAATGGTTATGACGAGAAACACAGTCTCACTGATGGTTATCATTAGAAACACAGTCTCACTGGTGGTTGTCATTAGAAACACATTCTCTGATGTTGTCATTAGAAACAGTCTCACTGATGGTTGTCATTAGAAACAGTCTCACTGATGGTTGTCATTAGAAACTGTCTGACTGATGGTTGTCATTAGAAACACAGTGTCACTGATGATTATCATTAAAAACACAGTCTCACTGATGGGTGTCATTAGAAACACAGTCTCACCGATAGTTTTCACAAGAAACACATTTTCTCTGATGGTTATCACGAGAAACACAGTCTCACTGATGGTTGTGAATAGAAACAGTCTCACTGATGGTTGTCAAAAGAAATACTTTCTCACTGATGGTTGTCATTAGAAACACAGTCTCCATAATTGTTATTACTAGAAACATCGTTCCTCTGATGGTTGTCAATAGAAACACTCTCACTGACGATTATCATCAGAAACACCGTCTCTCTGTTGTTGTCACTAGAAACACAGTTTTACTGATGGTTGTCACGAGAAACACAGTTTCACTGATGGTTGTCACTAGAAACAGTTTTACTGATGGTTGTAACTAGAAACACAATCTCTTTGATGGTTATCAACAGAAACGCAGTCTTACTGATGGCTTCCACTAGAATCATTGTCTCACTGAAGGTTTTCACAGAAAACACAGTCTCACTGAAGGTTTTCACAGAAAACACAGTCTCACTGATTGTTATCACTAGAAACATCGTTTCTCTGATGGTTGTCAATAGAAACACTCTCACTGATGGTTATCATTAGAAACTGTGTCACTGAAGATTATCATCAGAAACACCGTCTCTCTGTTGTTGTCACTAGAAACACAGTTTTACTGATGGTTGTCACGAAAAACACAGTTTTACTGATAGTTGTCACGAGAAACACAGTCTCAATGATGGTTGTCATTAGAAACACAGTGTCACCAATAGTTGTCACAAGAAACATTTTCTCTGATGGTTATCACGAGAAACACAGTTTCACTGATGGTTATCAATAGAAACAGTCTCACTGATGGTTGCCAATATAAACAGTCTCACCGATGGTTGTCAATAGAAACACTGTCTCTCTGATGGTTGTCATTAGAAACACAGTCTCACTGTTGGTTGTCAATAGAAACACTGTCTCACTGATCGTTGTCATTAGAAACACAGTCTCACTGATGGTTGTCATTAGAAACACAGTCTCACTAATGGTTGTCATTAGAAACACAGTCTCACTGATAGTTGTCACAAGAAACATTCTCTCTGATTGTTATCACGAGAAACACAGTCTCACTGATGGTTGTCATTAGAAACATTGTCTCACTGATATTTGTCACGAGGAACACAGTCTCACTGACGGTTGTCATTTGAAATAGTCTCAATGACGATTATCATCAGAAACACCGTCTCTCTGTTGTTATCACAAGAAACTCCGTTTCTCTGATGGTTGTCACCAGAAACGCAGTTTCATTGATCATTATCATCAGAAAGACCGTCTCTCTGTTTTTGTCACTAGAAACACAGTTTTACTGATGGTTGTCACGAGAAACACAGTTTCAAAGATGGTTGTCACTAGAAACATAGTTTTACTGATGGTTGTCACGAGAAACACAGTTTTACTGATGGTTGTCACAAGAAATACAGTTTCACAAATGGTTAGCACTAAAAACACAGTCTCACTAATGATTATCACAAGAAACACCGTCTCACTGATAGGTATCACTCAAAAAACAGTCTCACTCATGGCTACCACTAGAATCATTGTCTCACTGAAGGTTTTCACTGAAAACACAGTCTCACTGATGGTTATCACTAGAAACACAGTTTCACTTGTAGTTGTTGCAAGAACCACAGTTTCACTTATGGTTATCACTAGAAATACAATCTCACTGATGGTTCTCACTAAAAGCAAAGTTTCACTGATTGTTGTGAACAGAAACAGAGTCTCACTGATGGTTGTCATTAGAAACACAGTCTCACCGATAGTTTTTACAAGAAACACATTCTCCCTGATGGTTATCACGAGAAACACAGTCTCACTGATGGTTGTCAATAGAAACAGTCTGACTGATGGTTGTCATTAGAAACAGTCTCATTGACGGTTGTCATAAGAAACACAGTCTCACCGATAGTTCTCACAAGGAACACATTCTCTCTGATTGTTATGACGAGAAACACATTTTCTCTGATGGTTATGACGAGAAACACAGTCTCACTGATGGTTATCATTAGAAACACAGTCTCACTGGTGGTTGTCATTAGAAACACATTCTCTGATGTTGTCATTAGAAACAGTCTCACTGATGGTTGTCATTAGAAACAGTCTCACTGATGGTTGTCATTAGAAACTGTCTGACTGATGGTTGTCATTAGAAACACAGTGTCACTGATGATTATCATTAGAAACACAGTCTCACTGATGGGTGTCATTAGAAACACAGTCTCACCGATAGTTTTCACAAGAAACACATTTTCTCTGATGGTTATCACGAGAAACACAGTCTCACTGATGGTTGTGAATAGAAACAGTCTCACTGATGGTTGTCAAAAGAAATACTTTCTCACTGATGGTTGTCATTAGAAACACAGTCTCCATAATTGTTATTACTAGAAACATCGTTCCTCTGATGGTTGTCAATAGAAACACTCTCATTGACGGTTGTCATAAGAAACACAGTCTCACCGATAGTTCTCACAAGGAACACATTCTCTCTGATTGTTATGACGAGAAACACATTTTCTCTGATGGTTATGACGAGAAACACAGTCTCACTGATGGTTGTCATTAGAAACACAGTCTTACTGATGGTTGTCACGAGGAACACAGTTTCACTGATGGTTGTCAATAGAAACACTTTCTCACTGTTGGTTATCATTAGAAACTAAGTCTTATTGGTGGTTATCATTAGAAACACATTTTCTCTGATGGTTGTCATTAGAAACACAGTCTTACTGATTGTTGCCATTAGAAACACAGTCTCACTGATGGTTGTCAATAGAAACAGTCTCACTGATGGTTGTCATTAGAAACACAGTCTCACTGATGGTTGTCAATAGAAACAGTCTCACTGATGGTTGTTATTAGAAACACAGTCTCACTGATGGTTGTCAATAGAAACAGTCTCACTTATGGTTGTCAATAGAAACAGTCTCACTGATGGTTGTCAATAGAAATACTTTCTCACTGATGTTTGTCATTAGAAACACAATCTCATTGATGGTTATCAACAGAAACATAGTCTCACTGATAGCTACCACTAGAATCATTGTCTCACAGAAGGTTTTAACTGAAAATACAGTCTCACTGATGGTTATCACTAGAAACACAGTTTCACTTGTAGTTGTCACTAGAACCACAGTTTCACAGATGGTTATCACTAGAAATGCAATCTCACTGATGGTTTTCACTAAAAGCGAAGTTTCAGTGATGGTTGTCACCAGAAACACAGTCTCACTGATGGTTGTCATTAGTAACAAAGTCTCACCGATAGTTTTTACAAGAAACACATTCTCGCTAATGGTTATCAAGAGAAACACAGTCTCACTGATGGTTGTGAATAGAAACAGTCTCACTGATGGTTGTCATTAGAAACACAGTGAAACTGATGGTTGTCATTAAAAACACAGTGAAACTGATGGTTGTCACGAGGAACACAGTCTCACTGATGGTTGCCAATAGAAACAGTCTCACTGATAGTTGTCAATAGAAACACTGTCTCACTGATAGTTATCATTAGAAACACAGTCTCACTGGTGGTTGTCATTAGAAACACATTATCTGATGTTTGTTATTAGAAACACAGTCTCACTGATGGTTGTCATTAGAAACTGTCTGACTGATGGTTGTCATTAGAAACACAGTCTCACTGATGATTATCATTAGAAACACAGTCTCACTGATGGTTGTCATTAGAAACACAGTTTCACCGATAGTTTTCACAAGAAACACATTCTCTCTGATGGTTATCACGAGAAACACAGTCTCACTGATGGTTGTGAATAGAAACAGTCTCACTGATGGTTGTGAATAGAAACAGTCTCACTGATTGTTGTCAATAAAAATATTTTCTCACTGATGGTTGTCATTAGAAACACAGTCTCAATGATTGTTATTACTAGAAACATCGTTTCTCTGATGGTTGTCAATAGAAACAGTCTCACTGACGATTATCATCAGAAACACCGTCTCTCTGTTATTATCACTAGAAACACAGTTTTACTGATGGTTGTCACGAGAAACATAATTTCACTGATGGTTGTCACTATAAACACAATCTCTTTGATGGTTATCAACAGAAACGCAGTCTCTCTGTTGTTGTCACTAGAAACACAGTTTTACTGATGGTTGTCACGAAAAACACAGTTTCACTGATGGTTGTCACTAGATACATAGTTTTACTGATGGTTGTCATGAGAAACACAGTCTCAATGATGGTTGTCATTAGAAACACAGTCTCACCAATAGTTGTCACAAGAAACATTTTCTCTGATGGTTATCACGAGAAACACAGTTTCACTGATGGTTGTCAATAGAAACAGTCTCACTGATCGTTGTCATTAGAAACACAGTTTCACTGATGGTTGTCACTAGAAACACAGTTTTACTGATGGTTATCACTAGAAATACAATCTCACTGATGGTTCTCACTAAAAGCCAAGTTTCACTGATGGTTGTCACCAGAAACACAGTCTCACTGATGGTTGTCAGTAGAAACACAGTCTTACTGATTGTTGCCATTAGAAACACAGTCTCACCGATAGTTGTCACAAGAAACACAATCTCACCGATAGTTGTCACAAGAAACAATCTCACCGATAGTTTTCACAAGAAACACATTCTCTCTAATGGTTATCACGAGAAACACAGTCTCACTGATGGTTGTCAATAGAAACAGTCTCACCGATGGTTGTCAATAGAAACACTGTCTCTCTGATGGTTGTCATTAGAAACAGTCTCACTGATGGTTGTCATTAGAAACAGTCTCACTGATGGTTGTCATTAGAAACACAGTCTCACCGATAATTTTTACAAGAAACACATTCTCTCTGATGGTTATCACGAGAAACACAGTGTCACTGGTGGTTGTCAATAGAAACACTCTCACTGATGGTTGTCATTAAAAACAGTCTCACTGACGATTATCATCAGAAAAACCGTCTTTTTGTTGTTATCACTAGAAACACTGTTTCTCTGATGGTTATCACCAGAAACGCAGTTTCATTGATGATTATCATCAGAAACACCGTCTCGCTGTTGTTGTCACAACAAACACAGTTTTACTGATGTTTATCACGAGAAACACAGTCTCACTGATGGTTGTCATTAGAAACACAGTTTTACTGATGGTTGTCACGAAAAACACAGTCTCACTGATGGTTGTCAATAGAAACAGTCTCCATGATGGTTGTCAATAGAAACTGTCTGACTGATGGTTGTCATTAGAAACACAGTTTCACCGATAGTTGACAATAGAAACACTGTCTCCTGATGGTTGTCATTAGAAACACAGTCTCATTGATGGTTGTATTAGAAACATAGTCTCACCGATAGTTGTCACAAGAAACATTTTCTCTGATGGTTATCACGAGAAACACAGTCTCACTGATAGTTGTCAATAGTGACACTCTCACTAATGGTTCTCATTAGAATCACAGTCTCACTGATGGTTGTCACCAGTAACACAGTCTTATTGATGGTTCATTAGAAACACAGTCTCACCGATAGTTGTCACAAGAAACACATTCTCTCTGATGGTTATCACGAGAAACACAGTCTCACTGATAGTTGTCAATAGAATCATTTTCTCACTGAAGGTTTTCACTGAAAACACAGTCTCACTGATGGTTATCACTAGAAATACAATCTCACTGATGGTTCTCACTAAAAGCCAAGTTTCACTGATGGTTGTCACGAGGAACACAGTCTCACTGATGGTTGTCAATAGAAACAGTCTCACTGATGGTTGTCAATAGAAACACTGTCTCACTGATGGTTATCATTAGAAACACAGTCTCACTGGTGGTTGTCATTAGAAACACATTCTCTGATGTTGTCATTAGAAACAGTCTCACTGATGGTTGTCATTAGAAACACAGTCTCACTGATGGTTGTCAATAGAAACAGTCTCACTGATGGTTGTCATTAGAAACTGTCTGACTGATGGTTGTCATTAGAAACACAGTGTCACTGATGATTATCATTAGAAACACAGTGTCACTGATGATTATCATTAGAAACACAGTGTCACTGATGATTATCATTAGAAACACAGTCTCACTGATGGGTGTCATTAGAAACACAGTCTCATTGATAGTTTTCACAAGAAACACATTCTCTCTGATGGTTATCACGAGAAACACAGTCTCACTGATGGTTGTGAATAGAAACAGTCTCACTGATGGTTGTCAAAAGAAATACTTTCTCACTGATGGTTGTCATTAGAAACACAGTCTCCATAATTGTTATTACTAGAAACATCGTTCCTCTGATGGTTGTCAATAGAAACACTCTCACTGACGATTATCATGAGAAACACCGTCTCTCTGTTGTTGTCACTAGAAACACAGTTTTACTGATGGTTGTCACGAGAAACACAGTTTCACTGATGGTTGTCACTAGAAACAGTTTTACTGATGGTTGTAACTAGAAACACAATCTCTTTGATGGTTATCAACAGAAACGCAGTCTTACTGATGGCTTCCACTAGAATCATTGTCTCACTGAAGGTTTTCACAGAAAACACAGTCTCACTGATTGTTATCACTAGAAACATCGTTTCTCTGATGGTTGTCAATAGAAACACTCTCACTGATGGTTATCATTAGAAACTGTGTCACTGAAGATTATCATCAGAAACACCGTCTCTCTGTTGTTGTCACTAGAAACACAGTTTTACTGATGGTTGTCACGAGAAACACAGTTTTACTGATGGTTGTCAAGAGAAACACAGTCTCAATGATGGTTGTCATTAGAAACACAGTGTCAGCAATAGTTGTCACAAGAAACATTTTCTCTGATGGTTATCACGAGAACACAGTTTCACTGATGGTTATCAATAGAAACAGTCTCACTGATGGTTGCCAATATAAAAACTGTCTGACTGATGGTTGTCATTAGAAACACAGTCTCACTGTTGGTTGTCAATAGAAACACTGTCTCACTGATCGTTGTCATTAGAAACACAGTCTCACTGATGGTTGTCATTAGAAACACAGTCTCACTGATGGTTGTCATTAGAAACACAGTCTCACTGATAGTTGTCACAAGAAACATTCTCTCTGATTGTTATCACGAGAAACACAGTCTCACTGATGGTTGTCATTAGAAACATTGTCTCACTGATATTTGTCACGAGGAACACAGTCTCACTGACGATTGTCATTTGAAATAGTCTCAATTACGATTATCATCAGAAACACCGTCTCTCTGTTGTTATCACAAGAAACTCCGTTTCTCTGATGGTTGTCACCAGAAACGCAGTTTCATTGATCATTATCATCAGAAAGACCGTCTCTCTGTTTTTGTCACTAGAAACACAGTTTTACTGATGGTTGTCACGAGAAACACAGTTTCAAAGATGGTTGTCACTAGAAACATAGTTTTACTGATGGTTGTCACGAGAAACACAGTTTTACTGATGGTTGTCACGAGAAACACAGTTTTACTGATGGTTGTCACAAGAAATACAGTTTCACAAATGGTTAGCACTAAAAACACAGTCTCACTAATGATTATCACAAGAAACACCGTCTCACTGATAGGTATCACTCAAAAAACAGTCTCACTCATGGCTACCACTAGAATCATTGTCTCACTGAAGGTTTTCACTGAAAACACAGTCTCACTGATGGTTATCACTAGAAACACAGTTTCACTTGTAGTTGTTGCAAGAACCACAGTTTCACTTATGGTTATCACTAGAAATACAATCTCACTGATGGTTCTCACTAACAGCCAAGTTTCACTGATAGTTGTGAACAGAAACAGAGTCTCACTGATGGTTGTCATTAGAAACACAGTCTCACCGATAGTTTTTACAAGAAACACATTCTCCCTGATGGTTATCACGAGAAACACAGTCTCACTGATGGTTGTCAATAGAAACAGTCTGACTGATGGTTGTCATTAGAAACAGTATCATTGACGGTTGTCATAAGAAACACAGTCTCACCGATAGTTCTCACAAGGAACACATTCTCTCTGATTGTTATGACGAGAAACACATTTTCTCTGATGGTTATGACGAGAAACACAGTCTCACTGATGGTTATCATTAGAAACACAGTCTCACTGGTGGTTGTCATTAGAAACACATTCTCTGATGTTGTCATTAGAAACAGTCTCACTGATGGTTGTCATTAGAAACACAGTGTCACTGATGATTATCATTAGAAACACAGTGTCACTGATGATTATCATTAGAAACACAGTCTCACTGATGGGTGTCATTAGAAACACAGTCTCACCGATAGTTTTCACAAGAAACACATTTTCTCTGATGGTTATCACGAGAAACACAGTCTCACTGATGGTTGTGAATAGAAACAGTCTCACTGATGGTTGTGAATAGAAACAGTCTCACTGATGGTTGTCAATAGAGATACTTTCTCACTGATGGTTGTCATTAGAAACACAGTCTCCATAATTGTTATTACTAGAAACATCGTTCCTCTGATGGTTGTCAATAGAAACACTCTCACTGACGATTATCATCAGGAACACCGTCTCTCTGTTGTTGTCACTAGAAACACAGTTTTACTGATGGTTGTCACGAGAAACACAGTTTCACTGATGGTTGTCACTAGAAACAGTTTTACTGATGGTTGTAACTAGAAACACAATCTCTTTGATGGTTATCAACAGAAACGCAGTCTTACTGATGGCTTCCACTAGAATCATTGTCTCACTGAAGGTTTTCACAAAAAACACAGTCTCACTGAAGGTTTTCACAGAAAACACAGTCTCACTGATTGTTATCACTAGAAACATCGTTTCTCTGATGGTTGTCAATAGAAACACTCTCACTGATGGTTATCATTAGAAACTGTGTCACTGAAGATTATCATCAGAAACACCGTCTCTCTGTTGTTGTCACTAGAAACACTGTTTTACTGATGGTTGTCACGAGAAACACAGTTTTACTGATGGTTGTCACGAGAAACACAGTCTCAATGATGGTTGTCATTAGAAACACAGTGTCACCAATAGTTGTCACAAGAAACATTTTCTCTGATGGTTATCACGAGAAACACAGTTTCACTGATGGTTATCAATAGAAACAGTCTCACTGATGGTTGCCAATATAAAAACTGTCTGACTAATGGTTGTCATTAAAAACACAGTCTCACTGTTGGTTGTCAATAGAAACACTGTCTCACTGATCGTTGTCATTAGAAACACAGTCTCACTGATGGTTGTCATTAGAAACACAGTCTCACTGATGGTTGTCATTAGAAACACAGTCTCACTGATAGTTGTCACAAGAAACATTCTCTCTGATTGTTATCACGAGAAACACATTCTCACTGATGGTTGTCATTAGAAACATTGTCTCACTGATATTTGTCACGAGGAACACAGTCTCACTGACGGTTGTCATTTGAAATAGTCTCAATGACGATTATCATCAGAAACACCGTCTCTCTGTTGTTATCACAAGAAACTCCGTTTCTCTGATGGTTGTCACCAGAAACGCAGTTTCATTGATCATTATCATCAGAAAGACCGTCTCTCTGTTTTTGTCACTAGATACACAGTTTTACTGATGGTTGTCACGAGAAACACAGTTTCAAAGATGGTTGTCACTAGAAACATAGTTTTACTGATGGTTGTCACGAGAAACACAGTTTTACTGATGGTTGTCACAAGAAATACAGTTTCACAAATGGTTAGCACTAAAAACACAGTCTCACTAATGATTATCACAAGAAACACCGTCTCACTGTTAGGTATCACTCAAAAAACAGTCTCACTCATGGCTACCACTAGAATCATTGTCTCACTGAAGGTTTTCACTGAAAACACAGTCTCACTGATGGTTATCACTAGAAACACAGTTTCACTTGTAGTTGTTGCAAGAACCACAGTTTCACTTATGGTTATCACTAGAAATACAATCTCACTGATGGTTCTCACTAAAAGCAAAGTTTCACTGATAGTTGTGAACAGAAACAGAGTCTCACTGATGGTTGTCATTAGAAACACAGTCTCACCGATAGTTTTTACAAGAAACACATTCTCCCTGATGGTTATCACGAGAAACACAGTCTCACTGATGGTTGTCAATAGAAACAGTCTGACTGATGGTTGTCATTAGAAACAGTCTCATTGACGGTTGTCATAAGAAACACAGTCTCACCGATAGTTCTCACAAGGAACACATTCTCTCTGATTGTTATGACGAGAAACACATTTTCTCTGATGGTTATGACGAGAAACACAGTCTCACTGATGGTTGTCATTAGAAACACAGTCTTACTGATGGTTGTCACGAGGAACACAGTTTCACTGATGGTTGTCAATAGAAACACTTTCTCACTGTTGGTTATCATTAGAAACTAAGTCTTATTGGTGGTTATCATTAGAAACACATTTTCTCTGATGGTTGTCATTAGAAACACAGTCTTACTGATTGTTGCCATTAGAAACACAGTCTCACTGATGGTTGTCAATAGAAACAGTCTCACTGATGGTTGTCATTAGAAACACAGTCTCACTGATGGTTGTCAATAGAAACAGTCTCACTGATGGTTGTTATTAGAAACACAGTCTCACTGATGGTTGTCAATAGAAACAGTCTCACTTATGGTTGTCAATAGAAACACAGTGAAACTGATGGTTGTCACGAGGAACACAGTCTCACTGATGGTTGCCAATAGAAACAGTCTCACTGATAGTTGTCAATAGAAACACTGTCTCACTGATGGTTATCATTACAAACACAGTCTCACTGGTGGTTGTCATTAGAAACACATTATCTGATGTTTGTTATTAGAAACACAGTCTCACTGATGGTTGTCATTAGAAACTGTCTGACTGATGGTTGTCATTAGAAACACAGTCTCACTGATGATTATCATTAGAAACACAGTCTCACTGATGGTTGTCATTAGAAACACAGTTTCACCGATAGTTTTCACAAGAAACACATTCTCTCTGATGGTTATCACGAGAAACACAGTCTCACTGATGGTTGTGATTAGAAACAGTCTCACTGATGGTTGTGAATAGAAACAGTCTCACTGATGGTTGTCATTAGAAACACAGTCTCAATGATTGTTATTACTAGAAACATCGTTTCTCTGATGGTTGTCAATAGAAACAGTCTCACTGACGAGTATCATCAGAAACACCGTCTCTCTGTTATTATCACTAGAAACACAGTTTTACTGATGGTTGTCACGAGAAACATAATTTCACTGATGGTTGTCACTATAAACACAATCTCTTTGATGGTTATCAACAGAAACGCAGTCTCTCTGTTGTTGTCACTAGAAACACAGTTTTACTGATGGTTGTCACGAAAAACACAGTTTCACTGATGGTTGTCACTAGATACATAGTTTTACTGATGGTTGTCATGAGAAACACAGTCTCAATGATGGTTGTCATTAGAAACACAGTCTCACCAATAGTTGTCACAAGAAACATTTTCTCTGATGGTTATCACGAGAAACACAGTTTCACTGATGGTTGTCAATAGAAACAGTCTCACTGATCGTTGTCATTAGAAACACAGTTTCACTGATGGTTGTCACTAGAAACACAGTTTTACTGATGGTTATCACTAGAAATACAATCTCACTGATGGTTCTCACTAAAAGCCAAGTTTCACTGATGGTTGTCACCAGAAACACAGTCTCACTGATGGTTGTCAGTAGAAACACAGTCTTAATGATTGTTGCCATTAGAAACACAGTCTCATCGATAGTTGTCACAAGAAACACAATCTCACCGATAGTTGTCACAAGAAACAATCTCATTGATAGTTTTCACAAGAAACACATTCTCTCTAATGGTTATCACGAGAAACACAGTCTCACTGGTGGTTGTCAATAGAAACACTCTCACTGATGGTTGTCAATAGAAACTGTCTCACTGATGGTTGTCATTAGAAACAGTCTCACTGATGGTTGTCATTAGAAACAGTCTCACTGATGGTTGTCATTAGAAACACAGTCTCACCGATAATTTTTACAAGAAACACATTCTCTCTGATGGTTATCACGAGAAACACAGTGTCACTGGTGGTTGTCAATAAAAACACTCTCACTGATGGTTGTCATTAAAAACAGTCTCACTGACGATTATGATCAGAAAAACCGTCTTTTTGTTGTTATCACTAGAAACACTGTTTCTCTGATGGTTATCACCAGAAACACCGTCTCGCTGTTGTTGTCACAACAAACACAGTTTTACTGATGTTTATCACGAGAAACACAGTCTCACTGATGGTTGTCATTAGAAACACAGATTTACTGATGGTTGTCACGAAAAACACAGTCTCACTGATGGTTGTCAATAGAAACAGTCTCCATGATGGTTGTCAATAGAAACTGTCTGACTGATGGTTGTCATTAGAAACACAGTTTCACCGATAGTTGACAATAGAAACACTGTCTCCTGATGGTTGTCATTAGAAACACAGTCTCATTGATGGTTGTATTAGAAACATAGTCTCACCGATAGTTGTCACAAGAAACATTTTCTCTGATGGTTATCACGAGAAACACAGTCTCACAGATAGTTGTCAATAGAATCATTTTCTCACTGATGGTTATCACTAGAAATACAATCTCACTGATGGTTCTCACTAAAAGCCAAGTTTCACTGATGGTTGTCACGAGGAACACAGTCTCACTGATGGTTGTCAATAGAAACAGTCTCACTGATGGTTGTCAATAGAAACACTGTCTCACTGATGGTTATCATTAGAATCACAGTCTCACTGATGGTTGTCACCAGTAACACAGTCTTATTGATGGTTCATTAGAAACACAGTCTCACCGATAGTTGTCACAAGAAACACATTCTCTCTGATGGTTATCACGAGAAACACAGTCTCACTGATAGTTGTCAATAGAATCATTTTCTCACTGAAGGTTTTCACTGAAAACACAGTCTCACTGATGGTTATCACTAGAAATACAATCTCACTGATGGTTCTCACTAAAAGCCAAGTTTCACTGATGGTTGTCACGAGGAACACAGTCTCACTGATGGTTGTCAATAGAAACACTGTCTCACTGATGGTTATCATTAGAAACACAGTCTCACTGGTGGTTGTCATTAGAAACACATTCTCTGATGTTGTCATTAGAAACAGTCTCACTGATGGTTGTCATTAGAAACACAGTCTCACTGATGGTTCTCAATAGAAACAGTCTCACTGATGGTTGTCATTAGAAACTGTCTGACTGATGGTTGTCATTAGAAACACAGTGTCACTGATGATTATCATTAGAAACACAGTGTCACTGATGATTATCATTAGAAACACAGTGTCACTGATGATTATCATTAGAAACACAGTGTCACTGATGATTATCATTAGAAACACAGTCTCACTGATGGGTGTCATTAGAAACACAGTCTCATTGATAGTTTTCACAAGAAACACATTCTCTCTGATGGTTATCACGAGAAACACAGTCTCACTGATGGTTGTGAATAGAAACAGTCTCACTGATGGTTGTCAAAAGAAATACTTTCTCACTGATGGTTGTCATTAGAAACACAGTCTCCATAATTGTTATTACTAGAAACATCGTTCCGCTGATGGTTGTCAATAGAAACACTCTCACTGACGATTATCATCAGAAACACCGTCTCTCTGTTGTTGTCACTAGAAACACAGTTTTACTGATGGTTGTCACGAGAAACACAGTTTCATTGATGGTTGTCACTAGAAACAGTTTTACTGATGGTTGTAACTAGAAACACAATCTCTTTGATGGTTATCAACAGAAACGCAGTCTTACTGATGGCTTCCACTAGAATCATTGTCTCACTGAAGGTTTTCACAGAAAACACAGTCTCACTGATTGTTATCACTAGAAACATCGTTTCTCTGATGGTTGTCAATAGAAACACTCTCACTGATGGTTATCATTAGAAACTGTGTCACTGAAGTTTATCATCAGAAACACCGTCTCTCTGTTGTTGTCACTAGAAACACAGTTTTACTGATGGTTGTCAAGAGAAACACAGTTTTACTGATGGTTGTCACGAGAAACACAGTCTCAATGATGGTTGTCATTAGAAACACAGTGTCACCAATAGTTGTCACAAGAAACATTTTCTCTGATGGTTATCACGAGAAACACAGTTTCACTGATGGTTATCAATAGAAACAGTCTCACTGATGGTTGCCAATATAAAAACTGTCTGACTGATGGTTGTCATTAGAAACACAGTCTCACTGTTGGTTGTCAATAGAAACACTGTCTCACTGATCGTTGTCATTAGAAACACAGTCTCACTGATGGTTGTCATTAGAAACACAGTCTCACTGATGGTTGTCATTAGAAACACAGTCTCACTGATAGTTGTCACAAGAAACATTCTCTCTGATTGTTATCACGAGAAACACAGTCTCACTGATGGTTGTCATTAGAAACATTGTCTCACTGATATTTGTCACGAGGAACACAGTCTCACTGACGGTTGTCATTTGAAATAGTCTCAATGACGATTATCATTAGAAACACCGTCTCTCTGTTGTTATCACAAGAAACTCCGTTTCTCTGATGGTTGTCACCAGAAACGCAGTTTCATTGATCATTATCATCAGAAAGACCGTCTCTCTGTTTTTGTCACTAGAAACACAGTTTTCCTGATGGTTGTCACGAGAAACACAGTTTCAAAGATGGTTGTCACTAGAAACATAGTTTTACTGATGGTTGTCACGAGAAACACAGTTTTACTGATGGTTGTCACAAGAAATACAGTTTCACAAATGGTTAGCACTAAAAACACAGTCTCACTAATGATTATCACAAGAAACACCGTCTCACTGATAGGTATCACTCAAAAAACAGTCTCACTCATGGCTACCACTAGAATCATTGTCTCACTGAAGGTTTTCACTGAAAACACAGTCTCACTGATGGTTATCACTAGAAACACAGTTTCACTTGTAGTTGTTGCAAGAACCACAGTTTCACTTATGGTTATCACTAGAAATACAATCTCACTGATGGTTCTCACTAAAAGCCAAGTTTCACTGATAGTTGTGAACAGAAACAGAGTCTCACTGATGGTTGTCATTAGAAACACAGTCTCACCGATAGTTTTTACAAGAAACACATTCTCCCTGATGGTTATCACGAGAAACACAGTCTCACTGATGGTTGTCAATAGAAACAGTCTGACTGATGGTTGTCATTAGAAACAGTCTCATTGACGGTTGTCATAAGAAACACAGTCTCACCGATAGTTCTCACAAGGAACACATTCTCTCTGATTGTTATGACGAGAAACACATTTTCTCTGATGGTTATGACGAGAAACACAGTCTCACTGATGGTTATCATTAGAAACACAGTCTCACTGGTGGTTGTCATTAGAAACACATTCTCTGATGTTGTCATTAGAAACAGTCTCACTGATGGTTGTCATTAGAAACACAGTGTCACTGATGATTATCATTAGAAACACAGTGTCACTGATGATTATCATTAGAAACACAGTCTCACTGATGGGTGTCATTAGAAACACAGTCTCACCGATAGTTTTCACAAGAAACACATTTTCTCTGATGGTTATCACGAGAAACACAGTCTCACTGATGGTTGTGAATAGAAACAGTCTCACTGATGGTTGTGAATAGAAACAGTCTCACTGATTGTTGTCATTAGAAACTGTCTGACTGATGGTTGTCATTAGAAACACAGTGTCACTGATGATTATCATTAGAAACACAGTCTCACTGATGGGTGTCATTAGAAACACAGTCTCACCGATAGTTTTCATAAGAAACACATTCTCTCTGATGGTTATCACTAGAAACACAGTTTTACTGATGGTTGTCACGAGAAACACAGTTTCACTGATGGTTGTCACTAGAAACAGTTTTACTGATGGTTGTAACTAGAAACACAATCTTTTTGATGGTTATCAACAGAAACGCAGTCTCACTGATGGCTTCCACTAGAATCATTGTCTCACTGAAGGTTTTCACAGAAAATACAGTCTCACTGATTGTTATCACTAGAAACATCGTTTCTCTGATGGTTGTCAATAGAAACACTCTCACTGATGGTTGTCATTAGAAACTGTGTCACTGAAGATTATCATCAGAAACACCGTCTCTCTGTTGTTGTCACTAGAAACACAGTTTTACTGATGGTTGTCACGAGAAACACAGTCTCAATGATGGTTGTCATTAGAAACACAGTGTCACCAATAGTTGTCACAAGAAACATTTTCTCTGATGGTTATCACGAGAAACACAGTTTCACTGATGGTTATCAATAGAAACAGTCTCACTGATGGTTGCCAATATAAAAACTGTCTGACTGATGGTTGTCATTAGAAACACAGTCTCACTGTTGGTTGTCAATAGAAACACTGTCTCACTGATCGTTGTCACAAGAAACATTCTCTCTGATGGTTATCACGAGAAACACAGTCTCACTGATGGTTGTCATTAGAAACATTGTCTCACTGATATTTGTCACGAGGAACACAGTCTCACTGACGGTTGTCATTTGAAATAGTCTCAATGACGATTATCATCAGAAACACCGTCTCTCTGTTGTTATCACAAGAAACTCCGTTTCTCTGATGGTTGTCACCAGAAACGCAGTTTCATTGATCATTATCATCAGAAAGACCGTCTCTCTGTTCTTTTTACTAGAAACACAGTTTTACTGATGGTTGTCACGAGAAACACAGTTTCAAAGATGGTTGTCACTAGAAACATAGTTTTACTGATGGTTGTCACGAGAAACATAGTTTTACTGATGGTTGTCACAAGAAATACAGTTTCACAAATGGTTAGCACTAAAAACACAGTCTCACTAATGATTATCACAAGAAACACCGTCTCACTGATAGGTATCACTCAAAAAACAGTCTCACTCATGGCTACCACTAGAATCATTGTCTCACTGAAGGTTTTCACTGAAAACACAGTCTCACTGATGGTTATCACTAGAAACACAGTTTCACTTGTAGTTGTTGCAAGAACCACAGTTTCACTTATGGTTATCACTAGAAAAACAATCTCACTGATGGTTCTCACTAAAAGCCAAGTTTCACTGATGGTTGTGAACAGAAACAGAGTCTCACTGATTATTGTCATTAGAAACACAGTCTCACCGATAGTTTTTACAAGAAACACATTCTCGCTGATGGTTATCACGAGAAACACAGTCTCACTGATGGTTGTCAATAGAAACAGTCTGACTGATGGTTGTCATTAGAAACACAGTCTCACCAATAGTTGTCTCAACAAACAATTTCCCTGATGGTTATCACGAGAAACACAGTCTCACTGATGGTTGTCAAGAGAAACAGTCTCACTGATGCTTGTCAATAGAAACACTGTCTCACTGATCGTTGTCATTAGAAACACAGTCTCACTGATGGTTGTCATTAGAAACAGTCTCATTGACGGTTGTGATAAGAAACACAGTCTCACCGATAGTTCTCACAAGGAACACATTCTCTCTGATTGTTATGACGAGAAACACAGTCTCACTGATGGTTGTCATTAGAAACACAGTCTGACTGATGGTTGTCAATAGAAACACTGTCTCACTGATGGTTGTCATTAGAAACAGTCTCACTGATGGTTGTCAATAGAAACACTGTCTCACTGATGGTTGTCATTAGAAACAAAGTCTCACTGATGGTTGTCAATAGAAACACTGTCTCACTGATGGTTGTCATTAGAAACACAGTCTCACTGATAGTTGTCAATAGAAACACTTTTACACTGATGGTTATCGTTAGTAACACAGTCTCACTGATGATTGTCATTAGAAACACAGTCTCACCGATAGTTGACAATAGAAACACTGTCTCCTGATGGTTGTCATTAGAAACACAGTCTCATTGATGGTTGTATTAGAAACACAGTCTCACCGATAGTTGTCACAAGAAACACTTTCTCTCTGCTGGTTATCACGAGAAACACAGTCTCACTGATAGTTGTCAATGGAATCATTTTCTCACTGAAGGTTTTCACTGAAAACACAGTCTCACTGATGGTTATCACTAGAAATACAATCTCACTGATGGTTCTCACTAAAAGCCAAGTTTCACTGATGGTTGTCACGAGGAACACAGTCTCACTGATGGTTGTCAATAGAAATAGTCTCACTGATGGTTGTCAATAGAAACACTGTCTCACTGATGGTTATCATTAGAAACACAGTCTCACTGGTGGTTGTCATCAGAAACACATTCTCTGATGTTGTCATTAGAAACAGTCTCACTGATGGTTGTCATTAGAAACACAGTCTCACTGATGGTTGTCAATAGAAATAGTCTCACTGATGGTTGTCATTAGAAACTGTCTGACTGATGGTTGTCATTAGAAACACAGTGTCACTGATGATTATCATTAGAAACACAGTCTCACTGATGGGTGTCATTAGAAACACAGTCTCACCGATAGTTTTCACAAGAAACATATTCTCTCTGATGGTTATCACGAGAAACACAGTCTCACTGATGGTTGTGAAATGAAACAGTCTCACTGATGGTTGTGAATAGAAACAGTCTCACTGATAGTTGTCAATAGAAACACAGTCTCAATGATTGTTATTACTAGAAACGTCGTTTCTCTGATGGTTGTCAAGAGAAACAGTCTCACTTACGATTATCATCAGAAACACCGTCTCTCTCTTGTTGTCACTAGAAACACAGTTTTACTGATGGTTGTCACTAGAAACAGTTTTACTGATGGTTGTAACTAGAAACACAATCTCTTTGATGGTTATCAACAGAAACGCAGTCTCAGTGATGGCTTCCACTAGAATCATTGTCTCACTGATTGTTTTCACAGAAAACACAGTCTCACTGATTGTTATCACTAGAAACATCGTTTCTCTGATGGTTGTCAATAGAAACACTCTCACTGATGGTTGTCATTAGAAACTGTGTCACTGAAGATTATCATCAGAAACACCGTCTCTCTGTTGTTGTCACTAGAAACACAGTTTTACTGATGGTTGTCACGAGAAACACAGTTTTACTGATGGTTGTCACGAGAAACACAGTCTCAATGATGGTTGTCATTAGAAACACAGTGTCACCAATAGTTGTCACAAGAAACATTTTCTCTGATGGTTATCAATAGAAACAGTATCACTGATGGTTGCCAATATAAAAACTGTCTGACTGATGGTTGTCATTAGAAACACAGTCTTACTGTTGGTTGTCAATAGAAACACTGTCTCACTGTTGGTTGTCAATAGAAACACTGTCTCACTGATCGTTGTCATTAGAAACACAGTCTCACTGATGGTTGTCATTAGAAACACAGTCTCACTGATGGTTGTCATTAGAAACACAGTCTCACTGATAGTTGTCACAAGAAACATTCTCTCTGATGGTTATCACGAGAAACACAGTCTCACTGATGGTTGACATTATAAACATTGTCTCACTGATATTTGTCACGAGGAACACAGTCTCACTGACGGTTGTCATTTGAAATAGTCTCAATGACGATTATCATCAGAAACACCGTGTCTCTGTTGTTATCACAAGAAACTCCGTTTCTCTGATGGTTGTCACCAGAAACGCAGTTTCATTGATCATTATCATCAGGAAGATCGTCTCTCTGTTTTTGTCACTAGAAACACAGTTTTACTGATGGTTGTCACGAGAAACACAGTTTCAAAGATGGTTGTCACTAGCAACATAGTTTTACTGATGGTTGTCACAAGAAATACAGTTTCACAAATGGTTAGCACTAAAAACACAGTCTCACTAATGATTATCACAAGAAACACCGTCTCACTGATAGATATCACTCAAAAAACAGTCTCACTCATGGCTACCACTAGAATCATTCTCTCACTGAAGGTTTTCACTGAAAACAAAGTCTCACTGATGGTTATCACTAGAAACACAGTTTCACTTGTAGTTGTTGCAAGAACCACAGTTTCACTTATGGTTATCACTAGAAATACAATCTCACTGATGGTTCTCACTAAAAGCCAAGTTTCATTGATGGTTGTGAACAGAAACAGAGTCTCACTGATGGTTGTCATTAGAAACACAGTCTCACCGATAGTTTTTACAAGAAACACATTCTCGCTGATAGTTATCACGAGAAACACAGTCTCACTGATGGTTGTCAATAGAAACAGTCTGACTGATGGTTGTCATTAGAAACACAGTCTCACCAATAGTTGTCTCAACAAACAATTTCTCTGATGGTTATCACGAGAAACACAGTCTCACTGATGGTTGTCAAGAGAAACAGTCTTACTGATGGTTGTCAAGAGAAACAGTCTCACTGATGCTTGTCAATAGAAACACTGTCTCACTGATCGTTGTCATTAGAAACACAGTCTCCCTGATGGTTGTCATTAGAAACAGTCTCATTGACGGTTGTCAGAAGAAACACAGTCTCACCGATAGTTCTCACAAGGAACACATTCTCTCTGATTGTTATGACGAGAAACACAGTCTCACTGATGGTTGTCAATAGAAACAGTCTCACTGATGGTTGTCATTAGAAAGACAGTCTCACTGTTGGTTGTCATTAGAAACACAGTCTCACTGATGGTTGTCAATAGAAACACTGTCTCACTGATGGTTGTCATTCGAAACACAGTCTCACTGATAGTTGTCAATAGAAACACTTTTACACTGATGGTTGTCGTTAGTAACACAGTCTCACTGATGATTGTCATTAGAAACACAGTCTCACTGATGGTTATCAATAGAAACACTCTCACTGATGGTTGTTATTAGAAACAGTCTCACTCACGATTATCATCAGAAAAAGCGTCTTTCTGTTGTTATCACTATAAACACCGTTTCTCTGATAGTAGTCACCAGAAACGCAGTTTCATTGATGATTATCATCTGAAAAACCGTCTCTTTGTTGTTGTCACTCGAAACACAGTTTTACTGATAGTTGTCACTAGAAACACAGTCTCACTAATGATTATCACCAGAAACACCATCTCACTGATAGTTATCACTAGAATCATTTTCTCACTGAAGGTTTTGACTGAAAACACAGTTTTAATCATGGTTATCACTAGAAACACAGTTTCACTTGCAGTTGTCAATAGAACCACAGTCTCACTGATGGTTATCACTAGAATTACAATCTCACTGATGGTTCTCACTAAAAGCCAAGTTTCACTGATGGTTGTCAGTAGAAACACAGTCTCACCGATAGTTTTCACAAGAAACACATTCTCTCTAATGGTTATCACGAGAAACACAGTCTCACTGATGGTTGTCAATAGCAACAGTCTCACCGAGAGTTGTCAATAGAAACACTGTCTCACTGATGGTTGTCATTAGAAACACAGTCTCACCGATAGTTGTCACAAAAAACACATTCTCTCTCATGGTTATCACGAGAAACACAGTCTCACTGATGGTTGTCACTAGATTCACTCTCGCTAATGGTTGTCATTAGAAACACAGTCTCACTGATGGTTGTCACGAAGAACACAGTCTTACTGATGGTTGTCAATAGAAACAGTCACTGATGGTTGTCAATAGAAACACTGTCTCACTGATGTTTGTCATTAGAAAAACAGTTTAACTGATTGTTATAACTAGAAACATCGTTTCTCTAATGGTTGTCAATAGAAACAGTCTCACTGACGATTATCTTCAGAAACACCGTCTCTCTGTTGTTATTACTAGAAATACCGTTTCTCTGATAGTTGTCACTACAAACAAAGTTTTACTGATGGTTGTCACGAGAAACACAGTTTCACTGATGGTTGTCACTAGAAACATAGTTTTACTGATTGTTGTCACGAGAAACACAGTTTTACTGATGGTTGTCACAAGAAATACACTCTCACTGATGGTTGTCATTAGAAACACAGTCTCACTGATGGTTGTCATTAGAAACACAGTTTCACCGATAGTTGTCACAAAAAACACATTCTCTCTCATGGTTATCACGAGAAACACAGTCTCACTGATGGTTGTCACGAAGAACACAGTCTTACTGATGGTTGTCAATAGAAACAGTCACTGATGGTTGTCAATAGAAACACTGTCTCACTGATGTTTGACATTAGGAAAACAGTTTAACTGATTGTTATCACTAGAAACATCGTTTCTCTAATGGTTGTCAATAGAAACAGTCTCACTGACGATTATCTTCAGAAACACCGTCTCTCTGTTGTTATTACTAGAAATACCGTTTCTCTGATAGTTGTCACTACAAACAAAGTTTTACTGATGGTTGTCACGAGAAACACAGTTTCACTGATGGTTGTCACTAGAAACATAGTTTTACTGATTGTTGTCACGAGAAACACAGTTTTACTGATGGTTGTCACAAGAAATACACTCTCACTGATGGTTGTCATTAGAAACACAGTCTCACCGATAGTTTTTAGAAGAAACACATTCTCTCTGATGGTTATCACGAGAAACACAGTCTCATTGATGGTGTCATAGAAACAGTCTCACTGATGGTTGTCAATAGAAACTGTCTGACTGATTGTTGTCATTAGAAACACAGTCTCACTGATGGTTGTCATTAGAAACACAGTCTCATTGATGGTTGTCATTAGAAACACAGTCTCACCGATAGTTGTCACAAGAAACATTTTCTCTGATGGTTATCACGAGAAACACAGTCTCACTGATGGTTGTCAATAGAAACACTCTCACTGATGGTTGTCAATAGAAACACTGTCTGACTGATGGTTGTCATTAGAAACACTGTCTCACTGATCGTTGTCATTAGAAACAGAGTATCACTGATGGTTGTCATTAGAAACACAGTCTCACCGATAGTTGTCCAAGAGACACATTTTCTCTGATGGTTATGACGAGAAACACAGTCTCACTGATGGTTGTCAATAGAAACAGTCTCACTGATGGTTGTCATTAGAAACACAGTCTCACTGATGGTTGTCAATAGAAACACATTCTCATTGGTGGTTGTCATTAGAAACACATTCTCTCTGATGGTTGTCATTAGAAACACAGTCTCACTGATGGTTATCATTAGAAACACAGTTTCACCGACAGTTGTCACAACAAACACAATCTCACCGATAGTTGTCACAAGAAACACATTCTTTCTGATGGTCATCACGAGAAACAGTCTCACTGATGGTTGTCAATAGAAACAGTCTCACTGATGGTTGTCACGAAAAACAGTCTCACTGATGGTTGTCAATAGAAACAGTCACTGATGGTTGTCAATAGAAACACTGTTTCACTGATGGTTGTCATTAGGAACACAGTCTGACTGATGGTTGTCAGTAGAAACAGTGTCACTGATGGTTGTCATTAGAAACACAGTCTCACAAATAGTTGTTACAAGAAACATTCTTTCTGATGGTTATCACGAGAAACACTGTCTCACTGATGGTTGTCAATAGAAACAGTCTCACTGATGGTTGTCATTAGAAACAGTCTCACTGATGGTTGTCAATAGAAACAATCTCACTGATGGTTGTAAATAGAAACAGTCTCACTGATGGTTGTGACGAGGAACAGTCTCACTGATGGTTGTCAATAGAAACAGTCACTGAAGGTTGTCAATAGAAACACAGTCTCATTGGTGGATGTCATTAGAAACACATTCTCTCTGATGGTTGTCATTAGAAACACAGTCTCACTGGTGGTTGTCATTAGAAACACAGTTTAACCGATAGTTGTCACAACAAACACAATCTCACCGATAGTTGTCACAAGAAAAACATTCTCTCTGTTGGTCATCACAAGAAACAGTCTCACTGATGGTTGTCAAAAGAAACAGTCTCACTGATGGTTGTCAATAGAAACAGTCTCACTGATGGTTGTCACGATGAAACAGTCTCACTGATGGTTATCAATAGAAACAGCCTCACTGATGGTTGTCAATAGAAACAGTCTCACTGATGGTTGTCAATAGAAACAGTCTCACTGATGGTTGTCAATAGAAACAGTCTCACTGATGGTTGTCAATAGAAACAGTCTCACTGATGGTTGTCAATAGAAATACTTTATCACTGATGGCTGTCATTAGAAACACAGTCTCAATGATTGTTATTACTAGAAACATCGTTTCTCTGATGGTTGTCATTAGAAACACAGTCTCACCGATAGTTTTCACAAGAAACACATTCTCTCTGATGGTTATCACGAGAAACACAGTCTCACTGATGGTTGTCTTTAGAAACACAGTCCCACTGATGGTTGTCATTAGAAACTCAGTCTCACTGATGGTTGTCATTAGAAACGCAGTCTCATCGATAGTTTTCACAAGAAACACATTCTCTCTGATGGTTATCACGAGAAACACAATCTCACTGATGGTTGTCATTAGAAACAGTCTCACTGATGGTTGTCATTAGAAACAGTCTCACTGATGGTTGTCAATAGAAACAATCTCACTGATGGTTGTAAATAGAAACAGTCTCACTGATGGTTGTGACGAGGAACAGTCTCACTGATGGTTGTCAATAGAAACAGTCACTGAAGGTTGTCAATAGAAACACAGTCTCATTGGTGGATGTCATTAGAAACACATTCTCTCTGATGGTTGTCATTAGAAACACAGTCTCACTGGTGGTTGTCATTAGAAACACAGTTTGACCGATAGTTGTCACAACAAACACAATCTCACCGATAGTTGTCACAAGAAAAACATTCTCTCTGTTGGTCATCAGAAGAAACAGTCTCACTGATGGTTGTCAAAAGAAACAGTCTCACTGATGGTTGTCAATAGAAACAGTCTCACTGATGGTTGCCACGATGAAACAGTCTCACTGATGGTTATCAATAGAAACAGCCTCACTGATGGTTGTCAATAGAAACAGTCTCACTGATGGTTGTCAATAGAAACAGTCTCACTGATGGTTGTCAATAGAAACAGTCTCACTGATGGTTGTCAATAGAAACAGTCTCACTGATGGTTGTCAATAGAAATACTTTATCACTGATGGCTGTCATTAGAAACACAGTCTCAATGATTGTTATTACTAGAAACATCGTTTCTCTGATGGTTGTCATTAGAAACACAGTCTCACCGATAGTTTTCACAAGAAACACATTCTCTCTGATGGTTATCACGAGAAACACAGTCTCACTGATGGTTGTCTTTAGAAACACAGTCCCACTGATGGTTGTCATTAGAAACTCAGTCTCACTGATGGTTGTCATTAGAAACACAGTCTCATCGATAGTTTTCACAAGAAACACATTCTCTCTGATGGTTATCACGAGAAACACAATCTCACTGATGGTTGTCATTAGAAACAGTCTTACTGACGATTATCATCAGAAACACCGTCTCTCTGTTATTATCACTTGAAACACCGTTTCTCTGATATTTGTCATTAGAAACACAGTCCCACTAATGGTTGTCACGAGGAATACAGTCTCACTGATAATTGTCAATAGAAACAGTCTCACTGATTGTTGGCATTAGAAAAACAGTTTTACTGATTGTTATCACTAGAAACATCGTTTCTCTGATGATTGTCAATAGAAACAGTCTCACTGACGATTATCGTCAGAAACACAGTCTCTCTGTTGTTATTACTAGAAACAACTTTTTCTCTGATGGTTGTCACCAGAAACGCAGTTTTATTGATGATTATCATCAGAAACACCGACTTTCTCTTTTTGTCACTAGAAACACAGTTTTACTGATTGTTGTCACGAGAAACAGTTTTACTGATGGTTGTCACAAGAAATACACTCTCACTGATGGTTGTCATTATAAACACAGTCTCACCGATAGTTCTTACAAGTTACACATTCTCTCTGATGGTTATCACGAGAAACACAGTCTCACTGATGGTTGTTAATAGAAACTGTCTGACTGATAGTTGTCATTAGAACACAGTCTCACTGATGGTTGTCATTAGAAACACAGTCTAACTGATGGTTGTCATTAGAAACACTGTCTCACTGATGGTTGTCATTACAAACACAGTCTCACCGATAGTTGTCACAAGAAACATTTTCTCTGATGGTTATCACGAGAAACACAGTCTCACTGATGGTTGTCAATAGAAACTCAGTCTCACTGATGGTTGTCATTAGAAACGCAGTCTCATCGATAGTTTTCACAAGAAACACATTCTCTCTGATGGTTATCACGAGAAACACAATCTCACTGATGGTTGTCATTAGAAACAGTCTTACTGACGATTATCATCAGAAACACCGTCTCTCTGTTATTATCACTTGAAACACCGTTTCTCTGATATTTGTCATTAGAAACGCAGTCCCACTAATGGTTGTCACGAGGAATACAGTCTCACTGATAATTGTCAATAGAAACAGTCTTACTGATTGTTGTCATTAGAAAAACAGTTTTACTGATTGTTATCACTAGAAACATCGTTTCTCTGATGATTGTCAATAGAAACAGTCTCACTGACGATTATCGTCAGAAACACAGTCTCTCTGTTGTTATTACTAGAAACAACTTTTTCTCTGATGGTTGTCACCAGAAACGCAGTTTTATTGATGATTATCATCAGAAACACCGACTTTCTCTTTTTGTCACTAGAAACACAGTTTTACCGATAGTTGTCACTAGAAACACAGTTTTACTGATTGTTGTCACGAGAAACAGTTTTACTGATGGTTGTCACAAGAAATACACTCTCACTGATGGTTGTCATTATAAACACAGTCTCACCGATAGTTCTTACATGTTACACATTCTCTCTGATTGTTATCACGAGAAACACAGTCTCACTGATGGTTGTTAATAGAAACTGTCTAACTGATAGTTGTCATTAGAACACAGTCTCACTGATGGTTGTCATTAGAAACACAGTCTAACTGATGGTTGTCATTAGAAACACTGTCTCACTGATGGTTGTCATTACAAACACAGTCTCACCGATAGTTGTCACAAGAAACATTTTCTCTGATGGTTATCACGAGAAACACAGTCTCACTGATGGTTGTCAATAGAAACACTGTCTGACTGATGGTTGTCATTAGAAACAGTCTCACTGATGGTTATCAATAGGAACACTTTCTCACTGATCGTTGTCATTAGAAACAAAGTCTCATTGATGGTTGTCACGAGGAACACAGTTTCACTGATGGTTGTCAATAGAAACAGTTTCACTGATGCTTGTCAATACAAACACTTTCTCACTGATGGTTGTCATTAGAAACACAGTCTTATTGGTGGTTGTCGTTAGAAACACATTATCTCTGATGGTTGTCATTAGAAACACAGTCTTACTGATGGTTGTCAATAGAAATACTTTGTCACTGATGGTTGTCAATAGAAATACTTTCTCACTGATGGTGGTCATTAGAAACACAGTCTCAATGATTGTTATTACTAGAAACATCGTTTCTCTGATGGTTGTCATTTGAAACACAGTCTCACCGATAGTTTTCACAAGAAACACATTCTCTCTGATGGTTATCACGAGAAACACAGTCTCACTGATGGTTGTCATTAGAAACACAGTTCCACCGATAGTTGTCACAAGAAACACAATCACACTGATAGTTGTCACAAGAAACAATCTCACCGATAGTTGTCACAAGAAACACATTCTCTCTGATGGTCATCACGAGAAACAGTCTCACTGATGGTTGTCACGAGGAACACAGTTTCACTGATGGTTGTCAATAGAAACAGTCTCACTGATGGTTGTCAATAGAAATACTTTCTCACTGATGTTTGTCATTAGAAACACAATCTCACTGATGGTTATCAACAGAAACACAGTCTCACTGATAGCAACCACTAGAATCATTGTCTCACTGAAGGTTTTAACTGAAAACACAGTCTCACTGATGGTTATCACTAGAAATACAGTTTCACTTGAAGTTGTCACTAGAACCAAAGTTTCACAGATGGTTATCACTAGAAATGCAATCTCACTGATGGTTCTAACTAAAAGCGAAATTTCATTGATGGTTGTCATTAGTAACACAGTTTCACCGATAGTTTTTACAAGAAACACATTCTCGCTAATGGTTATGAAGAGAAACACAGTCTCACTGATGGTTCTCAATAGAAACAGTCTCACTGATGGTTGTCAATAGAAACAGTCTGACTGATGGTTGTCATTAGAAACACAGTCTCAGTGATGGATGTCACGAGGAACAAAGTCTCACTGATGGTTGTCAATAGAAACAGTCTCATTGGTGGTTGTCATTAGA
Organism: Carcinoscorpius rotundicauda; assembly: GCA_011833715.1. Taxonomy (NCBI): domain Eukaryota; kingdom Metazoa; phylum Arthropoda; class Merostomata; order Xiphosura; family Limulidae; genus Carcinoscorpius; species Carcinoscorpius rotundicauda. The sequence goes on from CM022392.1 coordinate 834,810, forward strand.
AACACATTCTCTCTGATGGTTGTCATTAGAAACAAAGTTTCACAGATAATTTTTACAAAAAACACATTTTCTCTGATGGTCGTCACGAGGAACAGTCTCACTGATTGTTGTCAATAGAAACAGTCTCACTGATGGTTGTCAATAGATACAGTCTCACTGATAGTTGTCATTAGAAACACAGTCTCATTGGTGGTTGTCATTAGAAACACAATCTCACTGATGGTTGTCATTAGAAACACAGTTTCACCGATAATTTTTACAAGAAACACATTCTTTCTGATGGTTATCACGAGAAACACAGTCTCACTGATGGTTGTCAATAGAAACAGTCTCACTGATGGTTATCAATAGAAACACTCTCACTGATGGTTGTCATTAGAAACAGTCTCACTGACGATTATCATCAGAAACACCGTCTTTCTGTTGTTATTACTAGAAACACCGTTTCTCTGATGGTTATCACCAGAAACGCAGTTTCATTGATGATTATCATCAGAAACACCGTCTCGCTGTTGTTGTCACAAGAAACACAGTTTCACTGATGGTTGTCACTAGAAACAGTTTTACTGATGGTTGTCACGAGAAACACAGTCTCACAGATGGTTGTCAATAGAAACAGTCTCAATGATGGTTGTCAATAGAAACAGTTTCACTGAAGGTTGTCAATTGAAACACAGTCGCATTGGTGGTTGTCATTAGAAACACATTCTCTCTGATGGTTGTCATTAGAAACACAGTCTCACTGATGGTTGTCATTAGAAACACAGTTTCACCGATAGTTGTCACAACAAACACAATATCACCGATAGTTGTCACAAGAAACACATTCTCTCTGATGGTCATCTCGAGAAACAGTCTCACTGATGGTTTTATTTGAAACACAGTCTCACTGATGGTTGTCTTTAGGAACACAATCTCACAAATAGTTGTCACAAGAAACATTCTCTCTGATGGTTATGACGAGAAACACATTCTCACTGATTGTTGTCATTAGAAACACAGTCTCACTGATGGTTGTCAATAGAAACAGTCTCACCGATGGTTGTCAATAGAAACAGTCTCACTGATGGTTGTCAATAGAAACAGTCTCACTGATGGTTGTCAATAGAAATACTTTCTCACTGATGGTTGTCATTAGAAACA
>CM022392.1:836952-860863 GCA_011833715.1 Carcinoscorpius rotundicauda
ATCAGTGAAACTTGGCTTTTAGTGAGAACCATCAGTGAGATTGTATTTCTAGTGATAACCATCATTGAGACTGTGGTTCTAGTTACAATTACAAGTGAAATTGTGTTTCTAGTGATAAGTATCAGTGAGTCTGTGTTTTCAGTGAAACCCTTCAGTGAGACAATGATTCTAGTGGTAGCCATCAGTGAGACTGTGTTTCTGGTGATAACCATCAATGAGATTGTGTTTCTAGTGACAACCATCAGTGAGACTGTGTTTTTAGTGATAACTATCAGTGAGACGGTGTTTCTGGTGATAATCATTAGTGAGACTGTGTTTTTAGTGCTAACCATTTGTGAGACTGTATTTCTTGTGACAACCATCAGTAAAACTGTGTTTCTCGTGACAACCATCAGTAAAACTGTTCGTAGTGACAACTATCAGTGAAACTGTGTTTCTAGTGACAACAAAAGAGAGACGGTATTTCTGATGATAATCATCAATCAAACTGCGTTTCTGGTGACAACCATCAGAGTAACGGTGTTTCTTGTGACAACAACAGAGAGACGGTGTTTCTGATGATAATCGTCAGTGAGACTGTGTTTCTATTGACAACCATCAGAGAAACGATGTTTCTAATGATAACAATCAGTGAGACCGTGTTTCGATTGACAACCATCAGTGAGACTGTGTTCCTCGTGACAACTATCAGTGAGACTGTGTTTCTAATGACAACCATCAGTGAGACTGTATCTATTTACAACCATCAATAAGACTGTGTTTCTAATGACAACCATCAGTGAAACAGTGTTTCTATTGACAACTATCAGTGAGACGGTGTTTCTAATGAGAACCATCAGTGAGACAGTGTTTCTATTGACAACCAACAGTGAGGCTGTGTTTCTATTGACAACCATCAGTGAGACTGTGTTCCTCGTGACAACCATCAGTGAGACTGTTTCTAATGACAACCATCAGTGAGACTGTTTCTATTGACAACCATCAGTGAGACTGTTTCTATTGACAACCATCAGTGAGACTGTTTCTCGTGATAACCATCAGAGAGAATGTGTTTCTTGTGACAACTATCGGTGAGACTGCGTTTCTAATGATAACCATTAGTGAGACTGGGTTTCTCATAACAACCATCAGTGAGACTGTGTTTCTATTGACAACCATCAGTGAGACAGTGTTTGTACTGACAACCATCAGTGAGACTGTGTTTCTAATGACAACCATCAGTCAGACAGTGTTTCTATTGACAACTATCAGTGAGACTGTTTCTATTGAAAAACATCAGTGAGACTGTGTTTCTCGTGATAACTATCAGAGAGAATGTGTTTCTTGTGAGAACTATCGGTGAGACTGTTTCCAATGACAACCATCGGTGAGACTGTTTCTGGTGACAACCATTAGTTAAACTTGGCTTTTAGTGAGAACCATCAGTGAGATTGTATTTCTAGTGATAACCATCAGTGAGACTGTGGTTCTAGTGACAACTACAAGTGAAACTGTGTTTCTAGTGATAACCATCAGTGAGACTGTGTTTTCAGTGAAAACCTTCAGTGAGACAATGATTCTAGTGGTAGCCATCAGTGAAACTATGTTTCTAATGACAACCATCAGTGAGACTGTGTTTCTAATGACAACCATCAGTGAGACTGCATTTCAAATGACAACCATCATTGAGACTGTTTCTAATGACAACCATCAGTCAGACAGTGTTTCTATTGACAACCATCAGTGAGACTGTGTTTCTCGTGATAACCATCAGAGAGAATGTGTTTCTTGTGACAACTAACGGTGAGACTGTATTTCTAATGACAACCATCAGTGAGACTGTTTCTGGTGACAACCATCAGTGAAACTTGGCTTTTAGTGAGAAACATCAGTGAGATTGTATTTCTAATGGCAACCATCAGTCAGACTGTGTTTGTAATGACAACCATCAGTGAGACTGTTTCTAATGACAACCATCAGTGACATTGTGTTTCGAATGACAACCATCAGTGAGACAGTGTTTCTATTGACAACCATCAGTCAGACTGTGTTCCTCGTGACAACCATCAGTGAGCGTGTTTCTATTGACAACCATCAGTGAGACTGTTTTTCGTGATAACCATCAGAGAGAATGTGTTTCTTGTGACAACTATCGGTGAGACTGTGTTTCTAATGACAACCATCAGTGAGACTGTGTTTCTAATGACAACCATCAGTGAGACTGTGTTTCTAATGACAACCATCATTGAGACAGTGTTTCTAATGACAACCATCAGTCAGACAGTGTTTCTATTGACAACCATCAGTGAGACTGTGTTTCTCGTGATAACCAACAGTGAGCATGTTTCTATTGACAACCATCAGTGAGACTGTTTTTCGTGATAACCATCAGAGAGAATGTGTTTCTTGTGACAACTAACGGTGAGACTGTATTTCTAATGACAACCATCAGTGAGACTGTTTCTGGTGACAACCATCAGTGAAACTTGGCTTTTAGTGAGAACCATTAGTGAGATTGTATTTCTAGTGATTACCATCAGTGAGACTGTTTCTATTGACAACCATCAGTGAGACTGTGTTTCTCGTGATAACCATCAGAGAAAATGTTTCTTGTGACAACTATCGGTGAGACTGTGTTTCTAATGACAACCATCAGTGAGACTGTGTTTCTAATGACAACCATCAGTCAGACTGTGTTTCTAATGACAACCATCAGTGAGACTGTGTTTCGAATGACAACCATCAGTGAGACAGTGTTTCTATTGACAACCATCAGTGAGACTGTGTTCCTCGTGACAACCATCAGTGAGTGTTTCTATTGACAACCATCAGTGAGACTGTTTCTCGTGATAACCATCAGAGAGAATATGTTTATTGTGACAACTATCGGTGAAACTTTGTTTCTAATGACAACCGTCAATGAGACTTTGTTTCTGGTGACAACCATCAGTGAAACTTGGCTTTTAGTGAGAACCATCAGTGAGATTGTATTTCTAGTTATAACCATAACTGAGACTGTGGTTCTAGTTACAACTACAAGTGAAATTGTGTTTCTAGTGATAACTATCAGTGAGTCTCTGTTTTCAGTGAAACCCTTCAGTGAGACAATGATTCTAGTGGTAGCCATCAGTGAGACTGTGTTTCTGGTGATAACCATCAATGAGATTGTGTTTCTAGTGACAACCATCAGTGAGACTGTGTTTTTAGTGATAACTATCAGTGAGACGGTGTTTCTGGTGATAATCATTAGTGAGACTGTGTTTTTTGTGCTAACCATTTGTGAGACTGTATTTCTTGTGACAACCATCAGTAAAACTGTTCGTAGTGACAACTATCAGTGAAACTGTGTTTCTAGTGACAACAAAAGAGAGACGGTATTTCTGATGATAATCATCAATCAAACTGCGTTTCTGGTGACAACCATCAGAGTAACGGTGTTTCTAGTGACAAGAACCGAGAGACGGTGTTTCTGATAATAATCGTTACTGAGACTGTGTTTCTATTGACAATCATCAGAGAAACGATGTTTCTAATGATAACAATCAGTGAGACCGTGTTTCGATTGACAACCATCAGTGAGACTGTGTTCCTCGTGACAACTATCAGTGAGACTGTGTTTCTAATGACAACCATCAGTGAGACTGTATCTATTTACAACCATCAATAAGTGTTTCTAATGACAACCATCAGTGAAACTGTGTTTCTAATGACACCCATCAGTGAGATTGTGTTTCGAATGACAACCATCAGTGAGACAGTGTTTTTATTGATCCCAATAGTGAGACTGTGTTCCTCGTGACAACCATCAGTGAGAGTGTTTCTATTGACAACCATCAGCGAGACTGTTTCTAATGACAACCATCAGAGATAATGTGTTTCTTGTGACAACTATCGGTGAGACTGTGTTTCTAATGACAACCATCAATGAGACTGTGTTTCTAATGACAACCATCAGTCAGACTGTGTTTCTAATGACAACCATCAGTGAGACTGTGTTTCGAATGACAACCATCAGTGAGACAGTGTTTCTATTGAAAACCATCAGTGAGACTGTGTTTCTCGTGATAACCATCAAAGAAAATGTTTCTTGTGACAACTATCGTTGAGACTGTGTTTCTAATGACAACCATCAGTGAGACTGTGTTTCTAATGACAACCATCAGTCAGACTGTGTTTCTAATGACAACCATCAGTGAGACTGTTTCTAATGACAACCATCAGTGAGACTGTGTTTCGAATGACAACCATCAGTGAGACAGTGTTTCTATTGATCCCAATAGTGAGACTGTTCCTCGTGACAACCATCAGTGAGAGTGTTTCTATTGACAACCATCAGTGAGACTGTGTTTCTAATGACAACCATCAGAGAGAATGTGTTTCTTGTGACAACTATCGGTGAGACTGTTTCTAATGACAACCATCAGTGTGACTGTGTTTCTAATGACAACCCTCAGTCAGACTTTGTTTGTAATGACAATCATCAGTGAGACTGTGTTTCTAATGACAACCATCAGTGAGACTGTGTTTCGAATGACAACCATCAGTGAGACAGTGTTTCTATTGAAAACCATCAGTGAGACTGTGTTTCTCGTGAGAACCATCAGAGAAAATGTTTCTTGTGACAACTATCGGTGAGACTGTGTTTCTAATGACAACAATCAGTGAGACTGTGTTTCTAATGACAACCATCAGTCAGACTGTGTTTCGAATGACAACTATCAGTAAGACTGTGTTTCTAATGACAACCATCAGTGAGACTGTGTTTCGAAAGACAATTATCAGTGAGACAGTGTTTCTATTGATCCCAACAGTGAGACTGTGTTCCTCGTGGCAACCATCAGTGAGAGTGTTTCTATTGACAACCATCAGTGAGACTGTGTTTCTAATTACAACCATCGGAGAGAATGTGTTTCTTGTGACAACTATCGGTGAGACTGTGTTTCTAATGACAACCATCAGTAAGACTGTGTTTCTGATTACAACCATCAGTGAGACAGATTTTTTACTCACAACCATCAGTGGGACTGTGTTTCTAATGACAACCATCAGTCAAACAGTGTTTCTATTGATAACCATCAGAGAGAATGTGTTTCTTGTGACAACTATCGGTGAGACTGTGTTTCTAATGACAACCATCAGAGAGACTGTTTCTGGTGACAACCATCAGTGAAACTTGGTTTTTTTTGAGAACCATCAGTGAGATTGTATTTCTAATGACAACCATCAGTGAGACTGTGTTTCTAATGACAACCATCAGTGAGACTGTGTTTCTAATGACAACCATCAGTGAGACTGTGTTTCAAATGACAACCATCACTGAGACTGTGTTTCTAATGACAACCATCAGTGAGTCTGTGTTTCTAATGACAACCATCAATGAGACTGTGTTTGTAATGACAACCATCAGTGAGACTGTTTCTATTGACAACAATCAGTGAGACTGTTTCTAATGACAACCATCAGTGAGACTGTTTCTAGTGACAACCATCAGTGAAACTTGGCTTTTAGTGATAACCATTAGTGAGATTGTATTTCTATTGACAACCATCAGTGAGACTGTGTTTCTCGTGATAACCATCAGAGAAAATGTTTCTTGTGACAACTATCGGTGAGACTGTGTTGCTAATGACAACCATCAGTCACATTGTGTTTGTAATGACAATCATCAGTGAGACTGTGTTTCTAATGACAACCATCAGTGAGACTGTGATTCGAATGACAACCATCATTGAGACAGTGTTTCTATTGAAAACCATCACTGAGACTGTGTTTCTAATGACAACCATCAGTGAGTCTGTGTTTCTAATGACAACCATCAATGAGACTGTGTTTGTAATGACAACCATCAGTGAGACTGTTTTTCTAATGACAACCATCAGTCAGAAAGTGTTTCTATTGACAACCATCAGTGAGACTGTTTCTAATGATAACTATCAGTGAGACAGTGTTTCTATTGACAACCATCAGTGAGACTGTTTCTATTGACAACAATCAGTGAGACTGTTTCTAATGACAACCATCAGTGAGACAGTGTTTCTATTGACAACTATCAGTGAGACGGTGTTTTTAATGAGAACAATCAGTGAGACAGTGTTTCTATTGACAACCAACAGTGAGGCTGTGTTTCTTGTGATAACCATCAGAGAGAATGTGTTTCTTGTGACAACTATCGGTGAGAGTGTGTTTCTATTGACAACCATCAGTGAGACTGTTTCTAATGACAACCATTAGTCAGACTGTGTTTCTAATGACAACCATCAGTGAGACTGCATTTCAAATGACAACCATCATTGAGACAGTGTTTCTAATGACAACCATCAGTCAGACAGTGTTTCTATTGACAACCATCTGTGAGACTGTGTTTATCGTGATAACCATTAGAGAGAATGTGTTTCTTGTGACAACTAACGGTGAGACTGTATTTCTAATGACAATTATCAGTGAGACTGTTTTTAGTGACAACCATCAGTGAAACTTGGCTTTTAGTGAGAACCATTAGTGAGATTGTATTCTTAGTGATTACCATCAGTGAGACTGTTTCTATTGACAACCATCAGTGAGACTGTTTCTATTGACAACCATCAGTGAGACTGTGTTTCTCGTGATAACCATCAGAGAAAATGTTTCTTGTGACAACTATCGGTGAGACTGTGTTTCTAAAGACAACCATCAGTAAGACTGTGTTTCTAATGACAACCATCAGTCAGACTGTGTTTGTAATGACAACCATCAGTGAGACAGTGTTTTTATTGACAACCATCAGTGAGACAGTGTTTCTATTGAAAACCATCAGTGAGACTGTGTTCCTCGTGATATCCATCAGAGAGAATGTGTTTCTTGTGACAACTATCGGTGAGACTGTGTTTCTAATGACAACCATCAGTGAGACTGTGTTTCTAATGACAACCATCAATTAGACTGTGTTTGTAATGACAACCATCAGTGAGACTGTGTTTCTAATGACAACCATCAGTCAGACAGTGTTTCTATTCACAACCATCCGTGAGACTGTTTCTATTGACAAACATCAGTGAGACTGTGTTTCTCGTGATAACCATCAGAGAGAATGTGTTTCTTGTGAGAACTATCGGTGAGACTGTTTTCCATGACAACCATCAGTGAAACTGTTTCTGGTGACAATTATCAGTTAAACTTGGCTTTTAGTGAGAACCATCAGTGAGATTGTATTTCTAGTGATAACCATCAGTGAGACTGTTTCTTTTGACAACAATCAGTGAGACTGTGTTCCTCGTGACAACCATCAGTGAGAGTGTGTTTCTAATGACAACCATTGGTGAGTTTCTATTCACAACCATCAGTGAGACTGTGATTCTAGTGATAACCATCAGAGAGAATGTTTCTTGTGACAACTATCGGTGAGACTGTTTCTAATGACAACCATCAGTCAGACTGTGTTTCTAATGACAACCATCAGTCAGACTGTGTTTCTCATGACAACCATCAGTGAGACTGTGTTTCTAATGACAACCATCAGTGAGACTGTGTTCCTCGTGATAACCATCAGTGAGTGTTTCTATTGACAACCATCAGTGAGACTGTTTCTCGTGATAACCATCAGAGGGAATGTGTTTCTTGTGACAACTATCGGTGAGACTGTGTTTCTAATGACAACCATCAGTGAGACTGTTTTTCTGGTGACAACCATCAGTGAAACTTGGCTTTTAGTGAGAACCATCAGTGAGATTGTATTTCTAGTGATAACCATCATTGATACTGTGGTTCTAGTGACAACTACAAGTGAATTTTTTTTTCTAGTGATAACTATCAGTGAGTCTGTGTTTTCAGTGAAAACCTTCAGTGAGACAATGATTCTAGTGGTAGCCATCAGTAAGACTGTGTTTCTGGTGATAATCATCAATGAGATTGTGTTTCTAGTGACAACCATCAGTGAGACTGCGTTTTTAGTGATAACTATCAGTGAGACGGTGTTTCTGGTGATAATCATTAGTGAGACTGTGTTTTTAGTGCTAACCATTTGTGGGACAGTATTTCTCGTGACAACCATCAGTAAAACTGTTTCTCGTGACAACCATCAGTAAAACTATGTTTCTAGGGACAACTATCAGTAAAACTGTGTTTCTAGTGACAACAAAAGAGAGACGGTGTTTCTCCTGATAATCATCAATGAAACTGCGTTTTTGGTAACAACCTTCTAAGAAACGGTGTTTCTAGTGATAACAACAGAGAGACGGTGTTTCTGATGATAATCGTCAGTGCGATTGTGTTTCTATTGACAACCAACAGAGAAACGATGTTTCTAGTGACAACCATCAGTGAGACTGTGTTTCTAATGACAACTATCAGTGAGACAGTGTTTCTATTGACAACGATCATTGAGACTGTTTCTCGTGACAACCATCAGTGAAACTGTTTCTAATGACAACCATCTGTGAAACTGTTTCTACTGACAACCATCAGTGAGACTGTGTTTCTCGTGATAACCATCAGTGAGACTGTGTTCCTCGTGACAACCATCAGTGAGAGTGTGTTTCTAATGACAATTATCAGTCAGACTGTGTTTGTAATGACAACCATCAGTGAGACTGTGTTTCTAATGACAACCATCAGTCAAACTGTGTTTCGAATACAACCATCAGTGAGACAGTGTTTCTATTGACAACAATCAGTGAGACTGTGTTCCTCGTGACAACCATCAGTGAGCGAGTTTCTATTGACAACCATCGGTGAGACTGTTTCTCGTGATAACCATCAGAATGTGTTTCTTGTGACAACTATCGGTGAGACTGTGTTTTTAATGACAACCATCAACGAGACTTTGTTTATGATGGCAATTATCAGTGAGACAGTGTTTCTAATGACAACCATCAGTGAGACTGTGTTTGTAATGACAACCATCAGTGAGACTGTGTTTCTAATGACAACCATCAGTCAGAAAGTGTTTCTATTGGCAACCATCAGTGAGACTGTTTCTATTGACAAACATCAGTGAGACTTTTTTTCTCGTGATAACCATCAGAGAGAATGAGTTTCTTGTGAGAACTATCGGGGAGACTGTGTTTCTAGTGACAACAACAGAGAGATGGTGTTTCTAATGATAACTATCAGTGAGACAGTGTTTCTATTGACAACCATCAGTGAGACTGTTTCTATTGACAACAATCAGTGAGACTGTGTTTCTAATGACAACCATCAGTCAGACTGTGTTTCTAACGACAACCATCAGTGAGACTGTTTCTATTGACAACCATCAGTCAGAAAGTGTTTCTATTGGCAACCATCAGTGAGACTGTTTCTATTGACAAACATCAGTGAGACTTTTTTTCTCGTGATAACCATCAGAGAGAATGAGTTTCTTGTGAGAACTATCGGGGAGACTGTGTTTCTAGTGACAACAACAGAGAGATGGTGTTTCTAATGATAATCATCAATGAAACTGCATTTCTGGTGACAACCATCATAGAAACGGTGTTTCTAGTGATAACAACAGAGAGACCGTGTTTCTGATGATAATCGTATGTGAGACTGTGTTTCTATTGACAACCATCAGAGAAACGATGTTTCTAGTGATAAAAATCAGTGAGACTGTGTTTCTAATGACAACCATTAGTGAGAGTGTTTCTATTGACAACCATCAGTGAGACTGTTTCTATTGACAACCATCAGTGAGACTGTGTTTCTCGTGATAACCATCAAAGAGAATGTGTTTCTTGTGACAACTATCGGTGAGACTGTGTTTCTAATGACAACCACCAGTGAGACTGTTTCTAATGATAACTATCAGTGAGACAGTGTTTCTATTGACAACCATCAGTGAGACTGTTTCTATTGACAACAATCAGTGAGACTGTGTTTCTAATGACAACCATCAGTCAGACTGTGTTTCTAACGACAACCATCAGTGAGACTGTTTCTATTGACAACCATCAGTGAGACTGTGTTTCTAATGACAACCATCAGTGAAACAGTGTTTCTATTGACAACTATCAGTGAGACGGTGTTTCTAATGAGAACCATCAGTGAGACAGTGTTTCTATTGACAACCAACAGTGAGGCTGTGTTTCTCGTGATAACCATCAGAGAGAATGTGTTTCTTGTGACAACTATCGGTGAGAGTGTGTTTCTATTGACAACCATCAGTGAGACTGTTTCTAATGACAACCATCAGTCAGACTGTGTTTGTAATGACTACTATCAGTCAGACTGTGTTTCTAATGACAACCATCAGTGAGACTGTGTTTCGAATGACAACCATCAGTGAGACTGTTTCTAATGACAACCATCAGTGAGACTGTTTCTATTGACAACCATCAGTGAGACTGTTTCTCGTGATAACCATCAGAGAGAATGTGTTTCTTGTGACAACTATCGGTGAGACTGCGTTTCTAATGACAACCATCAGTGAGACTGGGTTTCTATTGACAACCATCAGTGAGACAGTGTTTGTACTGACAATTATCAGTGAGACTGTGTTTCTAATGACAACCATCAGTCAGACAGTGTTTCTATTGACAACCATCAGTGAGACTGTTTCTATTGAGAAACATCAGTGAGACTGTGTTTCTCGTGATAACCATCAGAGAGAATGTGTTTCTTGTGAGAACTATCGGTGAGACTGTTTCCAATGACAACCATCAGTGAGACTGTTTCTGGTGACAACCATCAGTTAAACTTGGCTTTTAGTGAGAATCATCAGTGAGATTCTTTTTCTAGTGATAACCATCAGTGAGACTGTGGTTCTAGTGACAACTACAAGTGAAACTGTGTTTCTAGTGATAACCATCAGTGAGACAATGATTCTAGTGGTAGCCATCAGTGAAATTATGTTTTTAATGACAGCCATCAGTGAGACTGTGTTTTTAATGACAACCATCAGTGAGACTGCATTTCAAATGACAACCATCATTGAGACAGTGTTTCTAATGACAACCATCAGTCAGACAGTGTTTCTATTGACAACCATCAGTGAGACTGTGTTTCTCGTGATAACCATCAGAGAAAATGTTTCTTGTGACAACTATCGGTGAGACTCTGTTTCTAATGACAACCATCAGTGAGACTGTGTTTCTAATGACAACCATCAGTCAGACTGTGTTTGTAATGACAATCATCAGTGAGACTGTGTTTCTAATAAGAACCATCAGTGAGACTGTGTTCCTCGTGATAACCATCAGAGAGAATGTGTTTCTTGTGACAACTATCGGTGAGACTGTGTTTCTAATGACAACCATCAGTGAGACTGTGTTTCTAATGACAACCATCAATGAGACTGTGTTTGTAATGACAACCATCAGTGAGACTGTGTTTCTAATGACAACCATCAGTAAGACAGTGTTTCTATTGACAACCATCAGTGAGACTGTTTCTATTGACAAACATCAGTGAGACTGTGTTTCTCGTGATAACCATCAGAGAGAATGTGTTTCTTGTGAGAACTATCGGTGAGACTGTTTCCAATGACAACCATCAGTGAGACTGTTTCTGGTGACAACCATCAGTTAAACTTGGCTTTTAGTGAGAACCATCAGTGAGATTGTATTTCTAGTGATAACCATCAGTGAGACTGTGGTTCTAGTGACAACTACAAGTGAAACTGTGTTTCTAGTGATAACCATCAGTGAGACTGTGTTTTCAGTGAAAACCTTCAGTGAGACAATGATTCTAGTGGTAGCCATCAGTGAAACTATGTTTCTAGTGACAACAAGAAGAGACGGTGTTTCTGATGATAATCATCAATCAAACTGCGTTTCTGGTGACAACCATCAGAGAAACAGTTTCTAGTGATAACAACAGAGAGACGGTGTTTCTGATGATAATCGTCAGTGAGACTGTGTTTCTATTGACAACCATCAGTGAGACTGTGTTCCTCGTGACAACCATCAGACTGTTTCTAATGACAACCATCAGTGAGACTGTGTTTCTCCTGATAACCATCAGAGAGAATGTGTTTCTTGTAACAACTATCGGTGAGACTGTGTTTCTAGTGACAACAACAGAGAGATGGTGTTTCTGATGATAATCATCAATGAAGCTGCGTTTCTTGTGACAACCATCAGAGAAACGGTGTTTCTAGTGATAACAACAGAGAGACGGTGTTTCTGATGATAATCGTATGTGAGACTGTGTTTCTATTGACAACCATCAGAGAAACGATGTTTCTAGTTATAAAAATCAGTGAGACTGCGTTTCTAATGACAACCATTAGTGAGAGTGTTTCTATTGACAACCATCATTAGAACTGTGTTTCTCGTGATAACCATAAAAGAGAATGTGTTTCTTGTGACAACTATCGGTGAGACTGTGTTTCTAATGACAACCACCAGTGAGACTGTTTCTAATGATAACTATCAGTGAGACTGTTTCTTTTGACAACAATCAGTGAGACTGTGTTCCTCGTTACAACCATCAGTGAGAGTGTGTTTCTAATGACAACCATTAGTGAGTTTCTATTGACAACCATCAGTGAGACTGTGTTTCTAGTGATAACCATCAGAGAGAATGTTTCTTGTGACAACTATCGGTGAGACTGTTTCTAATGACAACCATCAGTGAGACTGTGTTTCTAATGACAACCATCAGTCAGACTGTGTTTCTAATGACAACCATCAGTGAGACTGTTTCTATTGACAACCATCAGTGAGACTGTGTTTCTAATGACAACCATCAGTGAGACTGTGTTTCTAATGACAACCATCAGTGAGACTGTGTTTCGAATGACAACCATCAGTGAGACAGTGTTTCTATTGACAACCATCAGTGAGACTGTGTTCCTCGTGACAACCATCAGTGAGTGTTTCTTTTGACAACCATCAGTGAGACTGTTTCTCGTGATAACCATCAGAGAGAATGTGTTTCTTGTGACAACTATCGGTGAGACTGTGTTTCTAATGACAACCATCAGTGAGACTGTGTTTCTGGTGACAACCATCAGTGAAACTTGGCTTTTAGTGAGAACCATCAGTGAGATTGTATTTCTAGTGATAACCATCATTGAGACTGTGGTTCTAGTGACAACTACAAGTGAAATTTTTTTTCTAGTGATAACTATCAGTGAGTCTGTGTTTTCAGTGTAAACCTTCAGTGAGACAATGATTCTAGTGGTAGCCATCAGTGAGACTGTGTTTCTGGTGATAATCATCAATGAGATTGTGTTTCTAGTGACAACCATCAGTGAGACTGCGTTTTTAGTGATAACTATCAGTGAGACGGTGTTTCTGGTGATAATCATTAGTGAGACTGTGTTTTTAGTGCTAACCATTTGTGGGACAGTATTTCTTGTGACAACCATCAGTAAAAATGTTTCTCGTGACAACCATCAGTAAAACTATGTTTCTAGGGACAAGAATCAGTGAAACTTTTTTTCTCGTGACAACCATCAGTAAAACTGTGTTTGTAGTAACAACTATCAGTAAAACTGTGTTTGTAGTGACAACAAAAGAGAGACGGTGTTTCTCCTGATAATCATCAATGAAACTGCGTTTTTGGTAACAACCTTCTAAGAAACGGTGTTTCTAGTGATAACAACAGAGAGACGGTGTTTCTGATGATAATCGTCAGTGAGATTGTGTTTCTATTGACAACCAACAGAGAAACGATGTTTCTAGTGACAACCATCAGTGAGACTGTGTTTCTAATGACAACCATCAGTGAGACAGTGTTTCTATTGACAACGATCAGTGAGACTGTGTTTCTAATGACAACCAACAGTGAAACTGTTTCTAATGACAACCATCTGTGAAACTGTTTCTACTGACAACCATCAGTGACACTGTGTTTCTAATGACAACCAACAGTGAAACTGTTTCTAATGACAACCATCTGTGAAACTGTTTCTACTGACAACCATCAGTGAGACTGTGTTTCTCGTGATAACCATCAGTGAGACTGTGTTCCTCGTGACAACCATCAGTGAGAGTGTGTTTCTAATGACAACCATCAGTCAGACTGTGTTTGTAATGACAACCATGAGTGAGACTGTGTTTCTAATGACAACCATCAGTCAAACTGTGTTTCGAATACAACCATCAGTGAGACAGTGTTTCTATTGACAACAATCAGTGAGACTGTGTTCCTCGTGACAACCATCAGTGAGCGAGTTTCTATTGACAACCATCGGTGAGACTGTTTCTCGTGATAACCATCAGAATGTGTTTCTTGTGACAACTATCGGTGAGACTGTGTTTTTAATGACAACCATCAATGAGACTTTGTTTATGATGACAATTATCAGTGAGACAGTGTTTCTAATGACAACCATCAGTGAGACTGTGTTTGTAATGACAACCATCAGTGAGACTGTGTTTCTAATGACAACCATCAGTGATACTGATTCTATTGACAACCATCAGTGATTCTGTTTCTATTGACAACTATCGGTGAGACTGTGTTTCTAATGACAACCATCAGTGAGACTGTGTTCCTAATGACAACCATCAGTCAGACTGTGTTTGTAATGACAACCATCAGTGAGACTGTGTTTCTAATGACAACCATCAGTGAGATTGTGTTTCTATTGAGAACCATCAGTGAGACTGTGTTCCTCGTGACAACCATCAGTGAGCGTGTTTCTATTGACAACTATCAGTGAGACTATTTTTCGTGAAAACCATCAGAGAGAATGTGTTTCTTGTGACAACTATCGGTGAGACTGTGTTTCTAATGACAACCATCAGTGAGACTGTGTTTCTAATGACAACCATCAGTCAGACTGTGTTTCTAATGACAACCATCAGTCAGACAGTGTTCCTCGTGACAACCATCAGTGAGCGTGTTTCTATTGACAACTATCAGTGAGACTATTTTTCGTGAAAACCATCAGAGAGAATGTGTTTCTTGTGACAACTATCGGTGAGACTGTGTTTCCAATGACAACCATCAGTGAGACTGTTTCTGGTGACAACCATCAGTGAAACTTGGCTTTTAGTGAGAACCATCAGTGAGATTGTATTTCTAGTGATAACCATCATTGAGACTGTGGTTCTAGTGACAACTACAAGTGAAACTGTGTTTCTAGTGATAACCATCAGTGAGACTGTGTTTTCAGTGAAAACCTTCAATGAGACAATGATTCTAGTGGTAAATATCAGTGAAACTGTGTTTCTGGTGATAACCATCAATGAGATTGTGTTTCTAGTGACAACCATCAGTGAGACTGTGTTTTTAGTGATAACTATTAGTGAGACGGTGTTTCTGGTGATAATTATTAGTGAGACTGTGTTTTTAGTGCTAACCATTTGTGAGACTGTATTTCTTGTGACAACCATCAGTAAAACTATGTTTCTCGTGACAACCATCAGTAAAACTATGTTTCTAGTGACAACCATCAGTCAAATTGTGTTTCTCGTGACA
This sequence comes from Carcinoscorpius rotundicauda, assembly GCA_011833715.1. Lineage (NCBI taxonomy): Eukaryota > Metazoa > Arthropoda > Merostomata > Xiphosura > Limulidae > Carcinoscorpius > Carcinoscorpius rotundicauda. Next base: position 852,259 of record CM022392.1, read on the forward strand.
ACCATCAGTAAAACTGTGTTTCTAGTGACAACAACAGTAAGACGGTGTTTCTGATGATAATCATCAATGAAACTGCGTTTCTGGTGACAACATCAGAGAAACGGTGTTTCTTGTGATAACAATCATAGACAGTGTTAAAAGTGATAACCATCAGTTAGACACTTGTGACTTACAACTAAGTTTACTTGAAAATTTTATACTATAAAGAAATGGAGAACATTTTGCGATTGGCATTTATTTCGATTAATTGAAAACTAGAAACTTGAAAAATAATTCAGTATTATTTTTTGCCATTTTAATGAGATAAAACATATAACTACATAACTCTAATTTCATGTGAGACAAATTCAACAGAAATAGATAATTACTACATGTTTTGACTTTTCCAATGTGACTGTTTTCTAACACTTCGACCATTTACAATGTTCTAAAACTGTTTTAAAATCTCGAAATTATAAATAAATTATTCAAGTTAAAATTTGCTGTATTATAATGCATTATTAATTTTTACTTATGATTTTAATTTGTTTTTAGAAGACAAAATGTGCACAAAATTACATTTTTGTCAAGAACCAGGCTGTAAAAAACAACTTAAAACTATTATTTTAGTGTAGTTTCTTCTCTACAATCCACATTCCAATAAAACTTGAAACACTCAAATATTTGAGAAATTAAATGACTTCATGGACCTTTAATATATATTTTTATTGTAGGTCCAGCTGTATTTTCTTTACACAAATAACACACATGGTAAAAGTTCTCAGAGAGATATATATTTGGCAGAGGAAGACTTTGATAAAAACACTCTAAGTAATAGAATGCATTTACTTACTTGAACAACCATACTTGATATATCTTGTATGTTAATTGGAAGTAACAGTGTATTTCTTGTTTTAGCCAATATACTGAAGGCATTTGCACAGTTTTCTGCTATAACCAGAGATGCAGCATCCCTGCCATACTACAAATCACACCCTAACATTTCAATGTAGGAAAAAAACAAGTATATCTCAATAAAAAATATATATGTATAGTAATTAGTTTCAACATGTGTCACAAAGTGCAAGCATTATGCGATTTGTTGACCAGTTGTTATTCTATTTCTTTAACAGGTTGTCCCAAGTTTATCGTGTGAACTACCAATACCTGAAAATATATCATTAATGTATACATGAGGGATGTGTTGTTTAAAATATATAATCAAAGAGAACTTTTGATTGTTACAAAAGTGATTTTTCACAAACATTATCACTGAACAGTGAACACGAATATATTGAGTAAAATGCATTTTATAAGATCACAGAACATTGAAACATTATCTTATCATCTTACAAACTTGACGGGAGAACTTAACTTTCAGGCGAATCATAATTATTATTATTTATAAAAAATAAAAACCTAGGACTACAAATTACATAGATTGTCTGGAGAAAAACGTTAATAAATTCATAAAAGTGTCAGAGGAATGAGATTCTATCTCATATTGAAACATCAGGGACACAAAACAACAACAAAAATTGATATTCTAATAAAATCACTCACTTTCAGTGTTCATAAACTTTGAAAGAACAGTTTGTATTTTATACATTTGAAAAAACTTTAATAGATATAAAACATGAAAACATTTTCAAAGAACAAAATTGCTCTTCAAATTTGGAAATCATGAAATCTCAGTTTCAAAAACTTTTAACACAATGATATTCAAGTTATCAAAATACAGTCAAAATTATTTCAGTTATTGGATACTCAGATAAATATATTTATATCTCATCAAAAAAAAACAAATATATAATAAAAAAGTGTAAATAATGTTGTATAACAAGTTTCCAGTCATGGATATTTTATCAAATGATTTCTGTTTATCACTTTTTTCTCTCTATTGTAAGCTAAATAATAAATTGATAAATACTTAAATAGCTGTTCTTTTCCCATATTTAGAAGCTGAGACATTTGCTCTGGTCTAAAACTCCGAAATTTTCAATCATTTATTACATTTTCACGTTCATCTTATTCTATTTCAACATTAAACGACCGGTTTCTGCACAATACTTTCTGTGAAAGTTCTTACTTGGAAGGAGAAGTGTGAAATTTTACAGACCTGCCAACGTTTCAACAAATATTGGTGGAGGTAACACAAACACACACATATACATATCGTTTTCACCTAAACCACTACAATGGATAACGGTTTACAAAACGACGACACCTAAAACTACAGCAGTGAAATATCTCATTGTAACCATAAACAACTGCATTCGTTGATTTGACCTTCAGCACGCTATGTCAACAAGCATTCTTTATGGAAAAACATAAATCTTAGCTATCGAGTTATAAACAGGAAGTTACAAACAATTACAAATTTCAAACACTAAATAGTTAAAGAATCATGATTTAATAATGTTACATACATATACGTTACATTGTTGGACAAAGTGTAGCTTATATAAATATCCAGAAAAAGAACAAATGTCCACACGACGGTATCCCACTATTAAAGATACCCCTCATAATTACTTGTTTTGAGAGTAATTCCATATATGTTTTTACCTGCATTATCTTTTGTTATTATTCTAATAATAAACAGCTACGTTTTGTTTGTTACTGTTTACAACCTCATAACTATTCTTACTTTCTTCTGATTGATTGAGTCAAACTTGTTTCAACATTTTGAAACTTTGTGAAATAAAACGTGGATACCTGAGCACCAAGAATATTTTATGTTAAAAATCAAAAATCACCATTCATTGTTGAGACGAAGGATAAAGAAGTATTGTTGTCTCAGAGATAAAAACCTTATTTTCAAGAGGCTGGTACTACAATTTAAGTAATGTGGTGGTTAGATTACTTTCTGAACAATTTGCATCCCAGTCTCTCAGTCTGCAGACATACCTCGCGAAAAGCAGGGTTTCGTTACCCGTACTGGGCAGAGCACAGATAGTCCATTGTGTAGCTTTGTGTTTAATTCAAAACAACCGAACAATTAGCACTAAAATCTTTAAAACTCAGTTCTATATAAATAATTTCACATCACAAGTGTGCTAAGAAAGAAAGTTATTTTTTCTATTTTTGTTCTGTGTTACAACAGTTGTTTTCCATAAGGGTTTGTCCCTCAGGGAGAGGTGGTTAACCCTATACTCTTCATCATGTATGTAAACAATATGCCACTGAGGGATCCAAATCATGGATTCTCTTCACAGTTCGCAGATGATGTGGCAGTGTGGAAAAGTGCCGAAACACCAACGATAGCAACCACTACATACAACCACAACTAAATAGAATAAGTGAATACTGTCAAAAACATAGAATAAAAATAAACACAGCAAAAACACAACTCGTAGTCTTTACGAAATCGACAAAACACAAGAAACAACAGCCAGAACTATATATGAATGGCACTCTACTCCAGATTGTCCAATCGGAAAAATTTTTAGGTCTGACCTATGAATCAAAACTAACTTGGATCAATCATGTGAACGAAATTAAAAATAAAGTCTGGCAAAGAACTAACTATGCGAGGAGTCTAACTGGTAAAAACAGTGAAGCATCTATAGATAACATATCAAAAATGTATAAAACATATGCTAAACCTGTAATAGATTATGCAGCTCCAGCATGGATAACTGTAAGCAATAAAATAATTAAAACAAAACTACAAACAATCCAAAACACACTCCTCACAACTGCATACAGAGTTCCAAGAACAATATCATCTCAATTCATTCACAAATACTCGAACATACCAACCATTCCAGATAGACTCCTACATATTACAATAATGTACTTTAATAAGAATTGGATTAAAAACGAATTACTATGCGAACTAGATCGGTACCTCATGCATGATGAAGCTGGTCTTAAACATCTATCCCAAGTTAACTTATATTTTAAATATAAAAATAATATATTTATATGTATTAAACAATAAAAAATGCCACCATCAAACTTGACATTCTGATGATAGAATAAACTAATCACTATATATGATCCACAATACATGGACATTGCCCTGAAAAGGATCAAAATAATATTCAGTTCTACAGTTATAAATACCAATCCGTCAAGAACATTTGTACGGGGAGGAGGAAGAGGTCACAGAGAGCCTGACCCTCCAGGGTATGAACTTTTCTTACCCAAACACCGACAGACATTCCCATTCAACGTTCATAAACAGAATCACTCACTATGCCCTATACCTTCTGCAATCAAAACGCACAGTTATAAAACAGTCAGATTCCTTGTACCTGTTCTTAAACCATTAATATTTAATGAATTTACTGTCCTATACTCATTTTAACTTGTTAAAGTTAAAAGATCTACATCTATGTTATGACTGTTTAGTGTTTAGTTTTCATATAAATTATTTATTCACTGGATTAGCTTATTGACATTTGTTTGCAAAAACTCTTTCACGAGGAGTTCATGGCTAGTCCATATCTGGTTTTCAAAATACAGTTGGCATCATTGCCTGTGTTTCTAATGACAACCATCAGAAAGAAGGTGTGTCTAGTGAAAACCATCAGAGAGATGGTGTTTCTGGTGATAACCATCAATTAGACTGTGTTCCTAGTGACAACCATCAGTGAGACTGTGTTCCTAGTGACAACCATCAGTGAGACTGTGTTTCTATTGACAACCATCATTGAGACTGTGTTTCTATTGACAATCATCACTGAGACTGTGTTCCTCGTGACAACCATCAGTGAGACTGTGTTTCTAATGACAACCATCAGTGAGACTGTGTTTCTGGTGACAACCATCAGTGAGACTGTGTTTATAGTGAAACCATCAGACGGTTTATGTGACAACCATCAGTGAGACTGTGTTCTATGACAACCATCAGTGAACTGTGTTTCTAGTGACAACCATCAGTGAAACTGTGTTCCTAGTGACAACCATCAGTGACTGTGTTCCTAGTGACAACCATCAGTGAGACTGTTTCTATGACAACCATCAGTGAACTGTTTCTATGACAAACACCAATGAGACTGTGTTTCTAGTGACAACCATCAGTGCAACTGTGTTTCTAGTGATAACCATCAGTGAGACTGTGTTTCTAGTGATAACCTTCAGTGAGACTGTGTTTCTATTGACAATCATCACTGAGACTGTGTTCCTCGTGACAACCATCAGTGAGACTGTGTTTCTAATGACAACCATCAGTGAGACAGTGTTTCTATTGACAACCATCAGTGAGACTGTGTTCCTCGTGACAACCATCAGTGAGACTGTGTTTCTAATGACAACCATCAGTGAGACTGTGTTTCTGGTGACAACCATCAGTGAGACTGTGTTTATAGTGATAACCATCAGAGAGACGGTGTTTATTGTGACAACCATCAGTGAGACTGTGTTCCTAGTGACAATCATCAGTGAAACTGTGTTCCTAGTGACAACCATCAGTGAAACTGTGTTCCTAGTGATAACCATCAGTGAAACTGTATTCCTAGTGATAACCATCAGTGAAACTGTTTCGAGTGACAAACACCAATGAGACTGTGTTTCTAGTGACAACCATCAGTGCAACTGTGTTTCTAGTGATAACCATCAGTGAGACTGTGTTTCAAGTGATAACCTTCAGTGAGACTGTGTTTCTAGTGATAACCTTCAGTGAGACTGTGTTTCTAGTGATAAATGAATAAAACTGCAAAAATTGTATATTTTACCACGGATAAGTTAAGAGCAAAAAACAATAAAACATATCATCAAAACTAATCGCGAATATCAGCTTTTTATTTATCTTATGTATTTTTACCTTTAATCTGTAGAAAAGACCAATAGTTCTTGTGACTACTTGAAGAATATAGAAACAAATGGAAATCTGAAATCTTCAAAAAAGGAATTTTCGAACGAGAAAATCGACATTGTCAATGGAAAGCAGCCGAACACAAGAAACAAAGCTGGTGGTTTGAGTTTCCGTGGGCAAACAACGAATCTAGAAACTCACAAACCAGTAACATCGGGAAAAATGAAAAGTATGAATCGTTTATTGAGATTCTTAAGTAACATCTTTCGTGTTTTGCATAGTAACAAGGTTCATCCTGTTCGATCTGAAGATAATATCGCAACGGAAACAAGCGTTTTGCCAACTGAAACGACAGATAATGAATCTTGAAAGAAGTTTGATACAAAAGTTGATGGTGAGAATTTGAATGGAGAAAGAACGAATAAAGAAACTAACATATCAATATCGCCGGGAAAAATGAAAAGTATGACTCGTTTTTCAAGGTACTTTAGCAACATTCCATTTCAAGAAGAAACGACAAGTAAAACTGACTTTCGACCAAAAACAAATGGAAAACGTCCACATGCAATCAAAAGTAATGACAATTTGAACCTCTGTGGTAAAATGGAACTTTTTACAACAATTCTGAAGGCGTTTGTGGCACCTAGTGCAGAAAAGTTAAGCCGCATTAAGCTCAAAACAATCTTAAATGTTGGGAAAGACAACTTACAATCTACAATTACAATCAAAGAAGCTTTTTGTGGACTGACTGGAGACAAAATAAAACTCAGAAAACCACAGAGTAAAACTGTTTTGTCCAACTCCAAAATGGAAGACAAAACTACAGCTGAAACATATTACCAACAATCGGAGGGAGCACAGTGCTCAAATCTAATTAACCAGCCAGATAACGAACAACAAATCAAGGAACCAAGAAAGCAATAACATCGGAAAAATAAAAACTATGACTCGTTCTTCGAGGTATTTAAGCAACATTCCATTTCAAATACGTCTTTAGGTACGCAGTCTGTGCCTTAGCGTGTATACGTTAAGTTGTTGTCAGAGAAAATTATTACATAATAAAATATTTGAAGTCTAGTTATTTGTTGAAAATTTTAAACTCTATAACCCTCAAATTAATATGATTTTTATACCATTAATTATTGTATTATATTTGTTTAATTTATGTGCTTGTATGTTATGACTCTAACAAAATAAAATTGGTTTTATTATTTGTGTTTGTTTTTTTAGAAATACGAATATACCTACACAATGGCTGTCTGTGCCCTGTCTACTACGGTATTGGAAACCCACCTTTTAGCTGGGTGAGTCCCAAACATACCACAGTTCAACTAGGAGGCAATTGTTTAGCTTGTTTTTGAATTTCGCGCAAAAACACACAAGACTATCTTTGCTAGCCGTCCCAAATTTAGCTGTCCAAAAGAAGAAGGAAGGCAGCTAGTTATCACCCCCATCTCTTGAGCAACACTTTTACCAACGAATAATTGTATTGACTGTAACTTTATAACACCCCTAAGGCTGAAAGGGCTAGCATGTTTGATGCGACGGCGACTCAAACCCTCGACCCTCAGATTACGAGTTGAGCGCCCCCACCACCTAGGCATGCCGTGGCGGGAGCAATCGGTTGTAACCATTCATCTAATTCATAATATATATGGAACGACAGCAATTATTAACGAATTAAATTTGAATTACAATCTACAATCTGATACCCCATGTATTCATAAAACAGTGGTTCAATAAAAGTTATGTAAATCTACAAATGTAGTAACATCCCCTGACCCCTACACATAGTGATAGGGTTAAGAAGATGTAGAATGAAACAAATGCAAATACTAGTACAAAATAATAAATAACATTTGAGCCACCAGAAGCAATGCTTAAAAATTATAAATGCTATTGCACTGTTCTAAAATGCATTGTGAAAGCCCTGTCTTCATACACTGTATGGTTTATGGAAAATGTGCATCATGGAGTGCTATGCTTTGGACATGAAAGCTTTTTAACAGCATCTTTTGCAAGGACAACAGTGCTACAGATACACAAAGCTTGATTTTGCTAAATACAAGCAAAATCATGTCAACAATAAAAAAGAGAATTTCATCACAGAAGTAACTTGGTTGTTCAACATCATTATACTATTGTATTAATTCACCACATGTAGGTGTGTGAATTTCTACACATTACATGTGGCATTTAGAGCATAATGAAGGCTAATCACTAAGATGTTACTGACTAGTCATAGCATATCATTAGTTGAAATATATCCTGCAGACTCTTCCTTCAGTGTCACACAAAGAGGGATATCTTTGAATGGGTTAACATTCAAAAAGTCATATCCATAGTTTCATGAAATAGTTGTATTGTACTTTACACTTCCTTGTACACGTGAAACTTTATTGTTGTAAGATGTAGAAGCTACTTTTCTGAATACTTGTAATCTGATTTGATGAGTGATCAACTAAAGAGAGGGAATAGATATGGTCAGATTTATTTTGAAAAAGTCAGGATTTGCCGTTAAGATATATCTGTAATTTCTTTCTTGAACATGCTAAATGTTTGTGCTTTAGTTATTCACGTGGAGTAAACTTTAGTGCAAGTAGTTTTTGATACAAAAGAATGTTATTGTCATTCCAAAAATATCAAGAGACTGACTTATCAAAATTTCTATAAACAATATGTGCACAGAATTTCTCTTTAACTTTGCCACTTTTCACCAATAGATGTAAAAGGTTGCAAGGATCATATGTTATTTATTAGATTAAATACTTGGTGATACAAGCAACAGACCATTTTAACTGAGAAGATATTCATCAACTGTCCCATTTATCTATAGAAGTTGGAATTTTTTTTAGTATGATT